>JADBJO010011485.1:30000-64515 GCA_016801955.1 Conus betulinus | reverse complement strand
GCTATTGAAAATATACACGAAAACACTTATGCGCGCATCTTCAGCAGAACATGTAGGCAGGAGTCGGATGTAACAGGTGTTCCAGTAATTGCACAAACTACTCATACTCACAGTGTGCTCATCTGTCCTCGACCCCGTGCTCCTCTTCCGCATTATTGTGTGGGGGATCATGACAGAATTAATTAGGCCCAGAAATAACGTCTTAAGTGTGAGAGGAATTTTATCGTAAATTTGGCAAGATTTACTTTCTGACATTCATCTTTCTAATAGGCATAAAGGAATATGATTTGTTTTTCGTCCGAAATCTAAAAAAACAAAACAAAACAAAACAAAACTTTATAAAAGTCTTGAACTTTGCAGCCTTAATTAGGCAGGTCAAAGTGTGACGAGTGATTAAATGTTAATCAGAAGTCATTTGGATACTCTTTAAAACTTAAAGAATTGCTGTATATTTTATTCAGATTAGACGATATTGGCTTACTTCTTCCTATTTCATTCTGTTGATACATTTAAATTTTCTTTCTTTCTTCATTTTGTTTAATTTTTTCCCTGGTCTGTTCCTTTTTACAGATACCTTGATATGTGTGTGTGTGTGTGTGTGTGTGTGTGTGTGTGTAAGCAAAAATCTTGCATCAAGTATGTTTTAATTTTTCTTTTTTCATTTTTTTTCCTACCATTCCTGAGCATTTCCCATTGGTAGGTAGTTTGATGTGGAAAAGAAAAAAAAAGCAAATGGGCACACCTTTGATATTCAGTCTACCATCTTCAAACAAAATTTGTACTCAACTTGACAGACGCTGTGAATGCATTGTCAGGCATTGATGATGTTGAGTTGCATTGCAATTGCAGTTTACTTACCAGATGCTGTTGTAGGCATTGGTGATGTTACGCTGCAGTTGCAGTCTGTATTGGGTGTTACTGGCACTGTATGCCCCACTTTCCCTTGTCTACTATCTCCACGTGGTTGTTATCATTAATACTATGAAGGGGAAGAGTGTGGAGGTGAACAGCCATTGTGAGGGCTGGGATATATTTTGTCATTCTTGCCGAGATTTTAACATGAATGCATTGTGCTATTGCTGTAATTTGAGTTCATGAATTAGAATTAGCTAGTAATATCTGAAATTGTTTTTACACATTTCTATCCAAAATTCATTGATGATGTATATATTGTTGCCTCTGAAATGGTTTTGTTGTTGCTAGGATTGAATGGCATTATAATTTTTACTGACAAGCCTCTGGGATCACTCTTCAGGAGACTAGAGACTTATGTTACCAATCTCTCTGTATGTGATGGTGTCATAATCATAGCTTTAAACCCATGCTTGAACCTGATTTGGGATGATAATTCATGAACATGAAATTCCCATTGAGCTGCACAGATTGCCATATAGATGTCATACCAGCGTTGAAAAGTCCTTTATCAACAGTCTAATCTAGAGAGAATGAAATGAAGTGAATGGAACCAAGCATGAGTGTGCGCAGAAGAGGGAGGGAGAATATTTACAACCAACACTCCATGATTCATTGATGTCTTTTTCATATAAATTCAAAAGTGGAACCCTTTAAGGACTTTTAATGTGAAAAACATTAGTTCTTTGGGCAATATGAATTGTGATGAAATAGACCATGTGTTCTGTTTTCAGAGATGCTACACAAAAAAGACATGGAACTGTGGAGAAAAGGAGACAGGGGAGGAGAGAGGGATGGAGAGTGGGCATGGCACAGCTGGAACCAGTAGTCCTACCTACAAAGACAACACGATGGTGGCAGTCTGCATGTATTTGACATCTGCCTGTTCAGCCGACTGTTTGTGGCTCCCACCTTTCGACTGAAACATTTAATTAAAACACCTGAATTGTTTACACACTGGTTGTTAGCTGGGATTGCTTTCCTCAGAGCCACAGAGACCATTGAATGCTGGCCTTTTTGAAGCTAGTCCCAGTCAGGATTCGTGCACTAAGTTGAAACTGTGTGGGAAAATGCTCTGGATCACTCTGTCATCTGTCAAATGGTTTTCTGGAAAGGACAGCTGCAGTACACAACAGTCGTGAACTTTTAACAGAATAAGTTTAATCAATGGCTGCATACTCCATTCTTTGTGATAAGGAGTAACTAAAGTTCTTGAACAGGTAAAAGTTGAGTTTCCATCGTAGCTCAAGGTGTTAATCTTCCTAAAGCAAAAACTAAGAAAAAACAAAAAAAACACCTTCTGGCTTCAAGGATTAACGGAGAAACTGATGAAAATTTACTGACTTTTCAGTGTTGGACTTTGATGAGTGTTGGTTGTTAACTGTAGCAGTGATGGAGATCAAAGTCCTGGTGGATGGAATACTCCGGGTGGTGTCTGGTGCTACCTATGACACAACATGTCAGGATGTGGTTGGGCTCTGGCGTATGCATGGGATCGCACAGGAAGATTCACTCTCTTTGAAAAATGGCGTCATAGCACCCGCCCTCTTGCCCCAGATGAACATCCACTACGACTGTTGCATAAGTGGGGAGAATATGCCCCAGAAGTCCATTTCATCTTGTGCCAACCCAACCCAGAGGATGCCAAACAGCCAATCAGAGATAAGCTGTTGAGGAAGAGGAGGGAGCAGCAGGCATTCTCACCTGATGCGTTGTTACCTCATAGAGCAAGGGACTGATGGGACTGGGAATGTAAAGCGGTCGTTGACATTTACCGGTGCTTGCAGCCCTCGACTGCAAACATCAGTGTTGAGTTCCTCTGCTCCAAAAAACAAGTTCCGAAAGACTCGGAAAGGTCCAGTGCCAAATGGAGATGTGCAAGAAATGTCTGGGTCATCCCACCACTCCTCTTCACCCTCACAGTCATTGGGTAAGCAGCAGAGGAGGATAGAAGGTGATAGGCAAGGTCAAGCACCCGCTAGGGTTCAACCTCCTGCTCATCCTGTGCCTCCACCTCGTCACCGTGTTTCCTCTGTTCCCAGCCATCAAGATGACATCCACGCCAGTGCCTTGACGTCATCATCTCCAGCATGCACGTCCAGTCTTCCATCATCTCCAGCATCCACGTCCAATCTTCCATGGAGTAGTGACAAAAACAGTGTGTCATCTTTCCAGCCTTCACCTGCAGGACAGTCACCACGTAAGCTCCGTGTCATCATCAGTCCCACATGCCCCTCCAGACACACATTCTCCCTCACAGCCAAAGTCCCGGTCCCAGACATCACCCCAGCCACAGCCAAAGTCCCGGTCCCAGACATCATCACCCCAGCCACAGCCAAAGTTCCAGACTCAGACATCACCCCAGCCACAGCCAAAGTTCCAGACTCAGACATCACCCCAGCCACAGCCAAAGTTCCAGACTCAGACAGCGACCTCACTGCAAGGACACCAAAACAGGCGTCCATCCCCAAACGCAGCACACCACACCCAGTGTGCACCCACCACCATTACCATCCTCTCCTCCCCCTTCCTCTGCTGTTGCTGTGGGCCATCCAGACCCAAGGTCTGCTCAGGATGTTGAAGAGTCCCTGGACATCGTGGAAGACTCCGCGGTCAGCCCCACTTTTTCTCGTCAAGCCAGTTTGGAGATTGAGGAGTATGACCTGGAGCACAACTTCCCTGACCCTCACAGGGACCATGGCCATACTGATCGACCCTCTGTGGGCTTGGAGTACTGCCTGGACCGGGAGATGAGAGTCAGGGACCAGGGCAGAGGACCAGCTCGATGGAGAGCACGCCTCACTGGTTCAGTTAGTCAACACCTTGCAGGAACAGTTGCAAACACAGGAGTCACAGATTGGTTTCATCAACACAGGTACTGTTAGTGCTGAGGTTTGATGTAGATTGCTGACAGATTGGTTGGATGACTCAGATACTGTATGTATGTGATGGTGTGAAGAGAATTACAAGTATAGGTGGGTGTTATCAACTCAGGTAAAATCTGTGTTGAGGTGTGAACAGTGAAGTATATTTTATGACAGTGGGTCTTATCAAACAGGTAATGACTGTGCTGAGGTGTGGATTATGTAACATGCAGATGGGTCTCATAATACAGGTAAATCTTTGCTCAGGTGTAAGATATATTTTCAGTATTATTGCATACAGATTTGTCTTATGAACATGGGTAATGTACGTGCTTAGGTGTAACCTGAAAATGTTGCATAGATTCATAAGTCTTGACATATTATATGTTAGCTTGTTTTTCTCACATATTGGTCTCACCACCATGTGTAATATCTTGGTGAAGTCTGAGGAAGTACATTGTGCACAGACATGTCCTATCAACACAGGTAATATCTCTGAGGTTTCAGAACTCTGATGCAAGCTGACTGGTATTGTTGACTTTAGGGTAATGTCTGTGCTGAGCTGTGAAGTAAACGTGATTCAGACTCGTGTCATCAAACACAGGTGAAATATAGGCTGAGGATCATATCCACAATACAGGGATAAGGAAAGCTGTGTCACAGTGTGTGCATACAATGATACATTCATATGTGAGCTTATGTGTGTATGCCTATACATGTTTCATGTGTGTGCGAGTGTGTGTATGATGTGTGTGTGTGTGTGTGTGTTGCGGTTTTTGTTTTTTGTTTTTTTGTAGTACTTGTATGAATGGGCGCATAAAAATGATATTCACTTCTATAAATTTCTGAATTTAAATGCGTTTGAAACGTTACATGTTGTGTAATTTTCTATGTGGTACAGAGGCTGTTGTGAATTTATGACATTGTCAAGGTTGGGGGAATAGTGATGTCATTGCTTTAAAAGTGAATTGATTGTGATGTAACGGGCTAAATACACCAAGGTTACCTATGCAATCGTACATGTACATGCACTCTCATGTGCCCACCAAACGTTCCACTCTCTCTGGGAATAGAATATATCATGTCTTCGCTTCTGTCTTGACAAGACTGAGAATAAGAAATTTAGTAGTTTCGTCTTTCGATACACACACATGAAACTTTAAAATGTACAGGAAATTTGACAGAAACACAATTTTAGATGTGTGCTATCAAATCCTGGATTAAATGCTTACAATTACACAGTGGATTAAATGCTTACAATTAGGCTTCTCACCTTGTCAAGGTTGGGGGAGTAGTGATGTCATTGCTTTAAAAGTGAATTAATTGTGATGTAACAGGCTTAATACACCAAGATTACCTTTGCAATCGTACATATGTGCATGCACTCTCATGCGCCCACCAAACATTCCACTCTCTCTGGGAATAGAATATCATGTCTTCGCTTCTGTCTTGACAAGACTGAGAATAAGAAATCTAGTTTCGTCTTACGATACACACATGAAACTTTAAAATGTACAGGAAATTTGACAGAAACACAATTTTAGATGTGTACTATCAAATCCTGGATTAAATGCTTACAATTAGGCTTCTCACCTTGCCAGATTTGCATGTTACCCCCCCCCACCCCCCCCCCCCCCCCAACAAACACACACACACACACTCACATACATTTCACACACACACACACACACACACACACACACACACGCACATGCACACATGCACTTGCACACCATACAGCACCACCTTTCTGTTTGTGTGACATGAATGGGTCACTACACCATGCCTCAGTGTCTATTGGACCGGCAGGAGATGGTGATATCTTGGGTCTTACGGCACCAGGTTGAGGATCGGTCTCTGGTCATTTTCTTTTGTTAGGGACTTGTCTTCCAGGTGGAAGTATTTTTCTTGTTGTCTTCTTCTCCCATATATTAGTCTGGATTTTGGACTTCATTTTCTTCTTTTGTCTCTCTTCAACAGTTTCTCTTTTTCCCAAAGAGAGACAAACTCTCACTTTAGTTCCTCCTGGCTATATTCTATGGTATCCCCTCTCGGTCTTGCTCTCTCTCTTTCTTGTCTCTCTCTTCTGGTTGTATTTTCCCAACATCCAGAATGAATTAGATTAACATGGGACTTTTTTTTGTTTCTTTTAAAATTGCACAAAGGGTTTAGTTTCTGTGATGTTTGGTAGGGTTTTGCTCTGATGGCCATTGTGTTTGAACTGATTCTCATTGACCGAGCACGGTGCTGTTTCAGAAATTACAGCACTGGAGGAGAGGAGAAGGCCTATGAAGAAAAAAACTGCACATCATCATGGAAGACCTGCTTCTGTTCTGTATGAAAACCGTCAGCGTGACCTCGAACTGCAGCTGAACGACCTTGAGAAGGTGGAGTGGGAGAATGTACTTGATGGTGAGAAGAAGTGTGAAGTTGACTTGACTCTCAACATCGCTTCGATGAAAGCAGCGATAATCGAGCACGAGGAGAAACTGGCCAGCACAAAGACCAGAGAGTCTCAGCTTGTCATTGAACTGAAAGAGGAAGAGGAGAAGGTCAATCAAGAAAAGGAACGCCTGAGAGTTGAAGAGGCCAGGGTGAGAGAAGAAGAAGAGAAAAAAATGCAAGAGGAGATCTCCAGGCTGCAGACTGCGCTGGCAGAGGAACAGGTGAAGACCACAGAATGTGAAGCCTCTCTGTCCTCCATAGACGTTGAGCTGAAGTCGGTTGAGAAGGATTTGACAGAAAAAGAGGAGGCAGCTCTAACAGAGACAGAAGCCAAGCTGAAGGATGAAAACCTGAAGGATTTACTGGCACATCCACCACCCAAAGAGAATCCCAAGTCTGGAGAAAGTAAGTTGCCTTACACTGGTTCATGAACAGGGTTCCACTGAACAAACAGCAAAACAAAAACAAAAAATATTCACACACACACACATCTTTAATGAGAATTTCATAATCAGATAAGTATATTCTTTTTTCACTTATTTACATTTTTTTAATGTGAATTTCAAAATCAAAGAAGCATGTTTCATTTGGAAGGTGATGTTTTGTTTTAAAAGCACCAAGTATAATGAAAAACCAGTCAGGATTTTGCATGATCTAGCAAGCTTGATCTATGTAAAGTCTTCACTGATTGGTTGATGAGTGAATGATCCCTTTACTATACAGAAAAGTAGATTTCACATTGATCAATTATAAAGAGAGTATATCATGATCAGCTGTCATAGTATTAGGTTCAAGGAAAAAACATGAAGAGTATGAAGATATACAGACCTTTTTGCAAATACCTTTGCTGTCTAATGTAATTTTCATCAGGGATATCGGAGTGAAATGAAATTGCAGACATTGATTGATCCTGGCTTTACTTTTGATTGGTTAAAACAGGATGTGGACCACTTTGAACATTTTTATTTCATTTTTATTGTTCTTGATGTGAAGAAATGTACAGTACAGACTTTCTCCAGTCACATGGAAACAAAACATTCGACAAATACTTTAAAGATCTCCCAGTGTTATACATTATACTATAGCAGCAGCAGTAACTCATAAGAACTTGCTATCAAAACTCAAGAACATCTTAAGTTATATATATAGGTGGACATGAACAATAAATACCAAATGTAGCTTGTGTTCTCATAGTGAAACAGAAGTCACATAATTTTAAAACAATGCTGCTTGCAATACCCAGTCACCTAGCACATACGGAAACGAAGTGGCACATAGAACACATATAGGGGAAAAACCCGGACAAAAGAAAAACAGGGAAGTTCTAAGCTCCCTCACTTCACAAGTGCAAAGTAGTACAACAGCTGGGGAAATCTATGCATTACTCAGAGCTTTAGATTGTCGGTGCACTCTGCAGACATTTTCGAAATGACACATGGCACTGACCAGATGCACCATCAGACATGTATCGATCATATCTTTATGACCAGACATTGTCAGCATGTAACACAGTCTGAGACCACAGCTACAGAATGAAAAACTTTCCATTGGAAGTGCAGTGCATGACTTCTTCACGATATAATGAGCAGTGTCGTAAATAATTTCAACATGTCTCTGAAGAAGCGCTGGCATAGTTGATACAGATTTACTACCTTTTTCTACCAACAGTGTGGTTAAGTGTGCATGTGTAAGGTCTCTCTTTTTTTTTCCTTTCTTTTAATTTTAAAGAATTTCACTTTGATGTGCATGAATGCATTTGATGTATGTGCTAAACATCCAGACTGATGCAGCTTAGGCTAGGACATCAGTGGCAATGGTCAAGTCCCCAATGGTCCCCAGGCTTGTTCTTCAAATTTGCCAAATTAAACCAATCATTTTCAAACAATCATGGGAACAAAATTTTCTATTCCCATTGATATGACTTTGGGTACAGGAAATTCAGCCTTTTCCTCCCCTGCTTCCCCCTTCCTTGTTTCCTCTTCCTCTTCCTGTCCTTCCCCTTTTCTCCTCCTCCCCTCTTCCCACCTCGCTTGGGATTCTTTTGTTCGATAAAACTTTCAGTAGAGGTTCTGTTGAGCAGCAACTAGCCCATCATTTTCAAAATCGATCCCTCTTTTTCACCAGAGGTGGGTCGTTAAAAACCCCTGACAGAGCAATCTGAAGCTTTCATGATTTTGACAGTGATTCAAGACAATGTTTTGATCTTGAAAACTAATGCAGAATAAAGATTCACAAGGGCCTGTGTGTGTGCACAGGTACATAGCTCAGACTTAGAGTTAGCGATTTAGATACAATAAAAACCCACATTTCCTCAGAAACTCTGAAGGGGGGGAGGGGGGAGGGGCGGTTCCTGACGGCAAGAATATGTTGCACAACATTTTTCAGGGCATGATGATATCCTGCGGAAATGAGTAACAGATTTGTGCTATCCATCTAGTTTACGCTTCTTTTTATTAAGCTGTTAAAAGGAGAAAAAAAAAGTTAATTATTAGTGTTATTGTTATGTGGTTTTTGATGTTTCACTATTGGAGCAAAGTTTACTGCTGACTATAGGTAGGAGAAAAAAAAGTTAATTTTGAGTGTTATTGTTAGTTGCTTATGATTTTTTCACTATTGGAGCAAAGTTTACTACTAACTATAGTTAGGAGAAAAAAAGGTTATCCTGAGTTTTATTGTTAGTTGCTTATGATTGTTTCACTATTGGAGCAAAGTTTACTGCTTACTGTAGGTAGGAGAAAAAAAAAAGAAGTTAATTTTGAATTTTATTGTTAGTTGCTTTTGATTGTTTCTCTATTGGAATAAAGTTTACTACTTATTACAGGTCTTACAATGTGCATAATTCCTCTTTATTCCCTGTCTACCTCCCTCACTCCTCTTTCCTTTCCCTCAATCCTTTCCATCCCCCTGTAAGGTTTCCATGTGTTCCCCCTATCAGTAGTTTACAATTTGTGATACAAATCTCTGGTAATGCTTTAAATAATAACAGAATGACATTCCAGTTATTAATTACTATTCATAATTCATCCACTGCTCCTGTCTCTACTGATGCTTAAAGTTACTCTTTATTTCAGAGTATCATTTGAGAGTATCCACTTCCGTTTCTGCTTTGATAACAGTTGTTTCCAGTTTGTGCCAGGTGAAAACCCCTGAAGAAGACAGTGATGAATATCTCGTCATTCATCATCCAATTTCAAGTAAATTTAGTCTGTTTCTGGAATATCATGTACCAATAAAACTATTTGAAAAAAATGTACAGGACTCAAAAATATTTACATTTGAACTCTTAACAGGCAAACATCTTTATGATCATCTTGCTTAGATCATAGGAACGCTAACATATTTTGATAACATGTTTCTTCATTCTTGAGTCTAGGAAAAAATATGCTATTGCTAGGAATATCTGTAAAATTTATTATAATCATAATGTATGTTGTTTTTGCTTTCAGCTGTTCTAAAGATACTGGAGGGGAGGCTGTCTCCCCGACCCCCACCCAGCCCGTCCAGCAAGACACCCTTCATTGCCACCCTCACATCCAGCAGCCAGAGCGGAGTGTGGGTATGACTGCAACTTCTCCAGCAGGACAGGCCGTAATCCTCAGTTCATTGTTGATCCAACCTCCAGCAGCCAGAGCAGAGTGTGGGTATGACTGCAACTCCTCCAGCAAGACAGGTCATAATCCTCAGTTCATTGTTGATCCAACCTCCAGCAGCCAAAGCAGAGTGTGGGTATGACCGCAACTTCTCCAGCAAGACAGGCCATAATCCTCTGTTCATTGTTGATCCAACCTCCAGCAGCCAAAGCAGAGTGTGGGTATGACCGCAACTTCTCCAGCAAGACAGGCCATAATCCTCTGTTCATTGTTGATCCAACCTCCAGCAGCCAAAGCAGAGTGTGGGTATGACCGCAACTTCTCCAGCAAGACAGGCCATAATCCTCTGTTCATTGTTGATCCAACCTCCAGCAGCCAAAGCAGAGTGTGGGTATGACCGCAACTCTCCTCCAGCAAGACAGGCCGTAATCCTCTGTTCATTGTTGATCCAACCCCTAGCCCTAGCAAACCTAAGTGGAGTGTGGACATGACCGGCCCATATTCTGTAAGAAAGGCCATAATCCTCAGGTCATTGTGGTTCCAACCTCCAGCAGTCACAGCAGAGTGTGGATATGACCGCATCACCTCCAGCAAGACAGGCCATAGTCTTCCATTCCATGTTGATCCAGCTCCCAGAAGTCAAAGGGGAGGGAGGGTGTGATTGGCACCAATCCTGCAAGAAAGATCATTCTGTCCGGACCTTTGTTACTCCTAAGTTCTAGCAGCTGATGTGATAAATGGTAAGCTTGAAAAAATGATGTATGTGGCAAGAAAGTGCTTTCTCCTCAGTTTGTTGATTCAACCACTAGTACCTAAAGCAGTGACCAGAACTGCAACAAGAAAGGTCCAGCTGCTTGCTGGTATATATTGTGGTGTATATTGCATTGTGTATATATGTATTGGCATGACCACATTATACAATGAAGCCGCTGGCTGGGAGATGGTTGTATAGAAATCCTGCTTTACCAGTGTGATTTTTCTTCCCACTCAAAGCTGTGGTTACATGGAAATCCTGTTGTTCTCCATCAAGGTGTGTTAACTGTTATAATGTCTGGTTGTAACAAAAAAAACCAAGTTATTTCAGACTGATTTGTTCATACTCTTGAGAGTTCTGGCTTGGACTATACCTTTTAGCCGGAAGAGCCAAGCTCTTTTTTTCATTCTTGTACCAGTTGCCAATGAACAGACCTTTGTAGTGTGGGTGCAGTCACAAATGATTCAGCACTACTTGCTCCACTTGTGCTTTGCAAGGCTGAAGAAGCAAGACTGGATGTTTACTGGACTTCCTTGCACAAATTAATGTGTTTTGCAGCTAAAGAGAGTTATGCTAGGTAGACAAACTGAAACATACCACTTCGACACTTGGAGAGTACTACTGGTACTGTTTTTAACAAAAAAAAAAAAAAAAAAAAAAAGCAAAAAGCAGCCAATGGATAAAAATGGAGTCTACTTCTTCCAAGCTTTGTTTATCAATTCATATCAGACTGGAAGGCAGAAGTTATCTCCCTGTTTTTATTGCAGGAAAGAAACTGTTGTGTAGATCTGCAAAATTTGGGGTCTAAATCATATCAGGAACATCTTGTATGTTTGTGAGATGTTTCAGCCCCCAGCCAGCCCTGCCTACTGTGACTGAGTGTGCTGTGGGCTCATCAAGGATGGCTGGAACCACTGAAGTCTGCTTTCGTCCACAAAAAGGATGTACCCTATAGAAAACATTACTCGTAGTTCCTGACTGACCTTGCAGGTATGTGTATCTCTGCATCACTGGATGCTGGAACAAAGAATAGGTGCAGAGCAAAGCCCTCTCCTGCAGTCACAGATCAATATGAGGTCTCTGTCATCCTCATTGTTTCTCCTCCCAGATTGTTGTGGTTCTTCATGGTCTGCTCATGTAGTGACTTGGTTTTGATGACAACCTCAGTTTCGATCTTGCAGCATGATAAAAGGTGATAAAGGGTGGGCTTACCTATTCAGAGAAACCTAAAAGGAATCGTTTCTGAGACACGTTTGTTATCAGGCTCTCACTTTTACATCGACTTGAGAATTTTAAAGTGAAAAGTGTCCCAGATCCCACTGTGTTAGAGGGTGACAGTTGCTGGAACAGGTTCCATTTCTTTTTGAGATGTGAAATGGCACTTCTCAGTGTGTTCAGTGATTCGGTCACTGCCAACATTGGGCAGGGGCAAGGATGGATGGAATGAAAGGGACAGTGGGGGAATGGGAAAGGGAGAAGGAAGGAGGGATAAAGTTGGAGGAGGGAGGGGGAAAGGGAGAGGGGTGGGGGTAGGGGGAACTTTGGAGCGCCAAATTACACTCAGGAAAATTTTGGGAGGAGGGAAGGGAGCAGATGCATGTTTGAGTTCGTATTCTTGACACACAGTACTGGGACATTTTTCCATTTAACTTCTCTTTCCATTTTTTTTTCTTTGATGGTGGCTATGGGCTTGCTGTGAAAACACCTGTGTGGGCCCCTTATGTTAACAGCTGATTGTAAGCTAATACCAATGCATACTCCCTTGGGGATGTAGGTTACTTTTTTCCCACAGCCGCTTGCATGGCACGTGTTGTCCGTCACATATCCAGTTCCAGCTAGTGTGCACCTTCTGCAAAATTCCCACGCTTGGGCAAATGCTGTTTACTGTGCTTACCAGTATTTAGGTCTCTCTCTCTGGCTTTCTGTCTTACAGTGACCAGGTATAGAGCAGACAGAGCCACAGGTTTTCACTGAACATTATTTCATTACAGAAATAAGATTTTCTTTTAAAATATCCTTTCCTTGCCGTGGATTCCATAATCAGTGCATGAATTCCAATGCATGTATTTGTGATTAATGGACAAAAGGGCTGACAATAAAGACAAAATGCTCCATTGGGGACTGCTGTATGGATATGGTGTTGCTGTTAGCATAGGGGGCCAACATACCTGCATCGAACCGCACCCTGTGTTTTTATTACATTTGTTATTAATTACATTGAATTTCAGGTGCACATAACTTGGGGATTCATGCATAGTGAGTGTGACACGAAGAAATGCAGAGAAAGAAGCTTGGTGTAATTTTTTTTTTTTTTTTTTTTTTTTTGAATTGCAAAATACCTTTAAAAACAGGTCCTTCTTTGTGGTGACATTGCAACATATCTCCAGACTTCAGTTCAAGTTTGTGACTAATATAAAGAATTATTGTGCCATGCTGTTTTTGTCGCATACAGAATTGAATTGAGTGGAGCTTTCAATTTTCATATCATCTTTAAGACCTGTTCTGGTTTTGACAATCTTGTGTACATGGTGCTCTGTCTTTGTATATGATTATCAATGTGTGTGTGTATATCTGCGTGTGTGCATGTGTGTGTGTGTGTGTGTGTGTGTGTGTGTGTGTGTGTGTGTGTGTGTGTGTGTCTGTTTCAATTCAAAGTCTCACCCGGAGGACTTGTAGGGGTAGGAATCTCAGAAGAGAAAACTCCTTTACTTTGGCTCTCAGAAGGGGTGATGGAACCCATGAACCTTGGATCATGATAAGAAAGCTTAAACTACAGGCCAAGCAGTTTCCACTGCATGTGCTACTTTCTGGGTCTCTTAAATTCACAGTAGCTTCCTGTCCTATCAAGTCTGAGTGGCTTGGAAGCAAAGCTGTTGGTATTTTGAACTCATTTCTGATTAAGGGATGTTGTCTAGTCGCTGCCCTGGACTAAATAACTTTGACTATTGCACAATTTGCAGTCAGTGTTAACAATTGTGTCATGTCATGTCATATTAAAACTTGCTTGTGACTAGATTTGCTAAAATAAAAACTGGGAAATTGTGCAAAACTGATTAAAATTGGCAGGATGGCAGAGGAGGGTGGGGGTGCTACACAGACTGTCGCTACTTTCATTTCAGTAGTTTGTGAAACTCAGCATCAGAATTATCGCTCAAATCTTCATTGTTTGGGTTGCTATTTTAGTCCATGCAGATTTCATCAGCAACTTGTTGAGTGGTGTAAACCAGCTGCTTAGCCGTGATTTTGAATGAATAACGGAATGCAAACTGCACAAAAGTTGAGCAGGCAGTTTCCCCATGACCATGCGTGGTGGCAAAATCTCAGCAACATCCTAAACCATAAGTGGTAGTTGCCATTGTCAAGTTGGTGGGTCAAGTCTAAACCATAAGTGGTAGTTGCGATCGTCAAGTTGGTGGGTCAAGTCTAAACCATAAGTGGTAGTTGCGATCGTCAAGGGTTGGTGGGTCAAGTCTAAACCATAAGTGGTAGTTGCCATTGTCAAGTTGGTGGGTCAAGTCTAAACCATAAGTGGTAGTTGCCATTGTCAAGTTGGTGGGTCAAGTCTAAACCATAAGTGGTAGTTGCCATTGTCAAGTTGGTGGGTCAAGTCTAAACCATAAGTGGTAGTTGCCATTGTCAAGTTGGTGGGTCAAAGTCTAAAAACCATAAGTGGTAGTTGCCATTGTCAAGTTGGTGGGTCAAGTCTAAACCATAAGTGGTAGTTGCCATTGTCAAGTTGGTGGGTCAAGTCTAAACCATAAGTGGTAGTTGCCATTGTCAAGTTGGTAGGTCAAGTTCGCTTGCATAACTTGGCGTGTCTGAGAAATGGTTTGCTGCTGTCAGAAATGTGTTCAGGCATTGACGACCTTATTGCAACGTTTAAGCAGCGTCGATTTTTATATAGATGGTTAACTGCTTTGTTGTGCATGCATTGTTGTGTCTGTTGGTTGCTGATCTGTGTCTGTCTTGGTTTAAGTCTTAGAAATAGTCACCATTTACGTTATGTATTATGTGAAACATTTTGTTTTGCTGGGAGCTTGTCTGCCACCATTTTGAGTTGTCTGAAACACTTGTGTATGTGAATTTTTTTTGCTATAAGTTATTAAAAAAAAAAAAATTGTTTCACTACCTTGCATTTCTGATGCATTCAGAAGTGGAATCTCATGCACATTTATTCACCCAAGGGAAGTAACTGGTTGAGATCAGAAGGGTTTTTGTTGTTGTTGTATGTTTTGTTGTTGTTGTTGTATGTTTTGTTTTCCTCATAAATGCTTCCTTTGCTGTTGAAGCTTTGTCCCCAACCTCTCTTGGTTACCCAGCAAATATGTTAATGAATTTTTTTCTTGTTTGTGATGATTTACTGGTAGATCAGATTTGGTTGGTTGGTTGGGTAGTTAGTAGATTAGTTAGTTGATGGACGGGTTGTGGGCAGTGATTGATTGATTTATCAAATGACTGGTTGGAAGATAGAGTTACGGTGACAGCTCAGTTGATTACTTTGATGGAAACTAACATTCTTTATACAGGATTGTTGTATGCTGATTGCGCTATCATAATAATGTGCACAACCCTGCAGAATGTGTAATCGAGACAGTGTGAATCATTGTTATTGTCACTGAGCAAAGATGGTCTCAGTTGAGATGTAATGCAAAGATGCCTGCTTTCTGCCGACTTCCATGGTCAGCTGAGGAAGGTTGCTAAAACCGAAAGCGCTTCTATAAATACTTTGGGTGTTTGTTGTTTTTTTATTTGAATTATGCCTGCTTTCTGGATTAGAAACAGTGATGCTACTACATGATGTTTTAAGTGAAGCTTACAGAATAGTTACAGGTTCATTTGTTAGAGTAGTGTGTGTGCACACGCGTGCATATATGCGTGAGTGAGTGTTTCTGCTGTGTGTGTGTGTGTGTGTGTGTGTGTGTGTGTGTGTGTGTGTGTGTGTGTGTGTGTGTGTGTGTGAGAGAGAGAGAGAGAGACACACACACACACACACACACACACACACACACACACACAGACGGAAACGCATTTCTGTAAATTTGACTGAAATTGGTTGCTTAAAAAGTTTTTTTTTTCTTTTCACCTTATCATCATGTTGAGATTGATAATGTCCAGATGTAAGTAACTTGCTACTAATAGTACTATTTAAAACAGACAAGGTCACAAAACTGTGATGGCTGTCTATTTTGTGTGCATGTACTGCTGCTTGCTGCATGAGATAGTAGTTTATGAAGAAAAGCCTTCCTGTATTCCAGATTGTGTCATATATGCTAATCAAAAACTGTTTTTATTAAAAGAAAAAAAAAAATGTTTCCATAACTGATATGGAATGGACTACAGAGATCCATTCTGACCTCCTTCCTTAATCTTTTGTAATCCTTAATCTTGTTCTCGTGGATCATTGTTTTGCGACGATCTTTCGATGGTCTGAATGGAACAGTGTTTTCTGAAGGGAAGTGGAACATTCTCATGCACTGCACAATACTGCTCACTTGTACTTCACTGAGATAGGTTGCCGTGCCTGCTGAACTTGAAGCTGTTTTGAATATTCTGTGAAATCAATAGTGGCAGTCTCTTTGTCCTGAATTTCACTTCAGTTATGGTATGCGAATATTACGGCTGTGTTGAATAAGATATTAACTTGCAAACGGAGAGTGCAAATTCTGGTCAACCAGCCAAATCCATTTCTATGACAGGAGATGGATGTATTAAAGTTACTTCCCTTTGTGAGAAAAACAAACGGTTCTCGGGTCCGAGTCATCCTTTTTCTTTGGCGAACCTTTTATCAAGCATTGAAAATGTGTTAGTCAGGGATCCTAGATTATGAACCTACTGGATTGTGTGACTACGAATGCAGAAATGTCCATTGAGATCACCCAAACTGCTTAACTAATTGATGTAGGTTTCATAATCTAAAAGCGTGTTCATTTCACAAAGGCTTTAAAGTAAGTTGTGCTCTCTGTATACTGAGATTAGTATGGATTTTTTGTTTGTTTGTTTTGAATGGTGTCAGAAGTGAATTTCACTTTTGCTTACTGCATGGATATGTGTTGGTGGAAGAATTGTTATCATTGTCCCATGTTGATTTATTCCACTTAAAGTAGAGTTTGTTGTGCTAAAGTGCTGGTATTCTTTCCTGTGATCAACACAATGTAAGAACTTTTTTTGCTCCTGAAATATCAGCTGAATGTTTGGCGTACAATGAAAAGAATAGAACATAAAAATACTGGTAATATTGATTACAAATGCTATGCAACATGTACATTTGGCCATCACTTTGCTTCCCTGATATTTGTATAAATATTCATTTGTCCAACTTTTGGATGAATTTATAATGGAGAGAGAGTATAATCAAATACATTAGTATTAATTGTGGTGTAAATGTGTGAACACGTTCTTTTCCCATGAATTTTCCATCTTAGAATATTCTGATATCAGAATTGTATTATAAGTTCTGCTGATCTTCTGCTGTTTGGGTAATCCTTAAAAAGAGAAAAAAAAAAAAAAAAAGAAAGAAAAGATTTAAAAAAATTGATCAGAGAGAACTTTTTTTTTAATATATATACTTTTCTGCTGGTAGACTTGGTGGTCAGCACGCTCCCCCCTCCCCACCCTCTCCTCAAAGGGTACCAGCCTTAACCTTGCCATTGCTGACTTGTCTGTTGAAGCTCTGCTTGCCATAATCTGGAACCATGTTTTATTTTGTCTTTGTGTGTGTGCTGCTGCTATGCTGTACATAGTGTTGTCTTCCTATGCACGCTTTCAGTCCAAAGATGGCCTCTGCAGTCAACTAGGCTGTGAACATGAAGTGAATTATGATGTCAAACATGTTTTGTAGATCCTGTTTGCAATATATCAGTCCTGTCTAGTCTTCTAGCAGCAGAAAATCCTGAATAGAACTGCAGACGAGGATTTAAAAAAAAAGAAGTAGGAATGGAAAGGGAGATTCTCAGAAAACAAAGAAAGATTTTCCTTCACCAAGCCGGATACAAACATTATGTTGGATCAGAACCACAGCTGAAGTGACCATTCAGCAGTGCGGTGTCTCCTGTGGTTGGACTACTCATGAAGGTTTGATTTGATTGTTCCCTGTCGACTGCTGTGCTTGGACTGGGACAGATGGGCCTGGGTGTGGCTGTGAACGGGATGGTGGGAGTGAGCTGTGTGTGGGGTAATGCCTCTGAGGTGATACAAAAGCTCAGGCAGCATAAGGGGGGAAAAAAGCCATGAGAACGACAAGGTTCTTCTGCTGAATTTGTTGTTCTTACCAGTTTGAGTCTTCTCAGCCAGCTGAAAACAAAAGGAAGATTTAAGTGAACAGAAAACAGTTTTATTCCATATATAATGAAAAAAAAAAAAGAAGAAAAATTGCAATAATATACAGGCAAAAAAAAACTTTAGGGGCAGTCTCCTTCTAAGGTCTGAGGAAAATGAGAAAGATGCACTGTATGACTGCACCACTCAACAGTGCACTGTATGACTGCACCACATCAAACAGTGCACTGTATTATGACTGCACCACATCAAACAGTGCACTGTATTATGACTGCACCACATCAAACAGTGCACTGTATGACTGCACCACATCAAACAGTGCACTGTATGACTGCACCACATCAAACAGTGCACTGTATGACTGCACCACATCAAAAAGTGCACTGTATTATGACTGCACCACATCAAACAGTGCACTGCATGACTGCACCACATCAAACAGTGCTCTGTATGACTGCACCACATCCAACAGTGCACTGTGTGACTGCACCACATCCAACAGTGCACTGTGTGACTGCACCACATCCAACAGTGCACTGTGTGACTGCACCACATCCAACAGTGCACTGTGTGACTGCACCACATCCAACAGTGCACTGTATGACTGCACCACATCAAACAGTGCACTGTATGACTGCACCACATCAAACAGTGTCAATTTTATCCTGGGAGGACTCTGAGGCTTGCTGTCAAGAAGCCGCTCTCCAAATTTGGGGAACCAGCCCTCGTGTGTTTGAGAAATCCACAGGAAGAATTCGCCCTATTTATACTCGAGAGTTTCCAACGAAAAGCTAGCTGTGGAATTTATACAAAAGACACATGGTAAATAATGCTGCTCTGGACTTACTGTACATTTCTATTGCGAGACTGTGGATCACTTGATCCTGTTTAAAATTTTTTTTTTGTGAGTAAATTCAGTGCATCAAGTGTAGGTCTTATTTGAGTAAATTCAGTGCATCAAGTGTAGGCCTTGTTTTTGAGTAAATTCAGTGCATCAACTGTAGGCCTGTTTGAGTAAATTCAGTGCACCAAGTGTAGGCCTTGTTTGCTCCCAAAGAGTCCGTGATATCAGCCAGTCAGAGTTCATTCTGTTAATTCTGTACAGCTGTGACAGAGAGTATGAGAAAGCTGGATCGAAGTAAGTCAGTCACCAGGAGGCCTTTCTTTTCATTTCAAGTTGTTGTTATCATGTCATACATTCCAGTTCAGTGTTAAGGCCCCTGATGTGGGGGATGGTGGTTGATGAGCTTCTTCATTGAGCAATGATTACGGTAAAACAGTAGAACCATTGGTATGAATTCTACAGTGAGCATGGGTGATCACCTCTACAGTCTGGTGTCATTAACCTTTGCCGATGTCACCTCTTTGGTTTGGTACAGATGAAGGCCATACTTTATTTACAAAGTTTTTTTTTTGGTTCAGAGGGAGGCCATACTTAATTTACAAAGTCATTTTTGTGGCGACAGTTTTTTTTTTTTTTCCTTTTTTTTTTTTTTCCACCAACGCAGGCAGATACTGCTGCGGACACTCCCTGTATAGACAGGCAAGGATTGATCCCATCTATGATCTACCCAACAAACGGGGGGGAGTTTTGTGTGTATGACTGTTTTCTATCCTGCCATTAAGGCAGCCATACTCCAGCTTCAGTGAAGGTGCATGCTATGTGTAACGTGTCATCCAAACCAACGGCCAGACTGGCCTTCTCTTCTGAAAGTTGGTGATGGGATTTGACGTGTGCGCAAAATGTCATGCATGCATTCACACACTGAACCTCAGTTTATAGTCACTTTTGAAGGACTGTATGGGAAATGGAGTCAGAGCTAATGTTAACTCCGAGGGAAAAAAATCCCCCTGTACCGAAATGGCCGGCGGAGTTTCAAACCCGCAACCCCAGGATCACCAAGATTACAAGTCGTTTTATACCCCCATGGCATAGAGCGGAGGTTAAAAGAAGATGCTTGTTATTCTGGACAATAGTGATGAGAGTGATGGGATTGCTTTATAATGCAGGAATCTGTCTGTGATTGGCAAAACTGAAGGCAACACTTGAGGGAGGCTGTTACATCTGTAAATTGTAATGTAAGTTTTATGCCCTGCTGACGAAGTATGTTATTCCCTCCAAGTTAGGTTGAGTTCGTAAAGCCAACATTACATTCCTAAATTTTCCACTGGTCTGTAATAGTTATTTTTTCATGAGCTTAAAACAGTTTTTTTTTGTGGTCATTTTCTGACATTCCTTATACATTGCACTGGGATGATAATCTTTTCCCTATAATTTAAAAACTACAAGATTTAAGTATGGCTCCTTGAAGGTAGAACAGTATATTCTGTTTTTCCATTACTGTGTCACAAACATCTATGATAGAATTGAGAGCAAAGGTTGGCACTTGAGAGATATATATATATATATATATATATATATTCATATCAGATTTATACACACACTCTTCAACTTACATCGGATTGCTTACCATATCAGTTCAGTACTCATGTATTGTTGGTACATGGTATTCAATGTATATATGCCTTTTGTGATGTGCTATACCAGCTGTTACGTTGTCATATCTTATTTATCTGAGGCATTGCTTATTGTATTTTTTTTTTTCATTTTTTTTCTTTTTTAGATTTAAATTGTAATAACACCAGTGTGCTTTAATCTTATCCTAAACATTTGCCTCGTTTGAATAAGAATGCAAAAAAAAAAAAAGAAAGTCAAAATATATGCTTACAGAGGGAGCATCCATGATGAATGGAAGAGGATGAGCACTTATGTGTGTGTTGGTTGAACATCGTATTTTCCTCCAGAGAGAAGTTGAGAAAGACAGATTCGTAAGGAAGTAGTGGCAGAGAGAAATTGTTTACAGAGAAATTGTGTACAGAACAGGTTTAACTCCGAGGGAAAAATCCCCCTATACCGAAATGGCCTGGCGGAGTTTCAAACCCGCAACCCCAGGATCACCAAGATTACAAGTCGGTTTATACCCATGGCATAGAGCGGAGGTTGAAAGAAGATGCTTGTTATTCTGGACAACAGTGATGAGAGTGATGGGATTGCTTTATATGCAGGAATCTGTCTGTGATTGGCAAAAACTGAAGGCAACACTTGAGGGAGGCTGTTACATCTGTAAATTGTAATGTAAGTTTTATGCCCTGCTGACGAAGTATGTTATTCCCTCCAAGTTAGGTTGAGTTCGTAAAGCCAACATTACATTCCTAAATTTTCCACTGGTCTGTAATAGTTATTTTTTCATGAGCTTAAAACAGTTTTTTTTTGTGGTCATTTTCTGACATTCCTTATACATTGCACTGGGATGATAATCTTTTCCCTATAATTTAAAAACTACAAGATTTAAGTATGGCTCCTTGAAGGTAGAACAGTATTCTGTTTTTCCATTACTGTGTCACAAACATCTATGATAGAATTGAGAGCAAAGGTCGGCACCTTGAAGGTAGAGCAGTATTCTGTTTATCCATAACTGTGTCACAAATGTCTGTGATAAAACTGAGAGAAACGGTTGGAACCTTGAAAAGTAGAACGGTTTTCTGTTTTTCAATAACTGTGTCACAAATATCTATGGTAGAACTGAGAGCAATGGTTGCTCTTTGAAGGTAGAATGGTATTGTTTTTCCTTGACTGCGTCACAAATATCTATGATAGAACTGAGAGCAAGGGTATATCTCCTTGAAGGTAGAACAGTATTCTGTTTTTCCTTAACTGTGTCACAAACATCTCTGATAGAAACTGAGAGCAAAGGTTGGCACCTTGAAGGTAGAACAGTATTCTGTTTTTCCATAACTGTGTCACACACGTCTATGATAAAACTGGGAGCAAATGGTTGTGCATGTTCAGTGATCAGTATAACACTGTGAGAGCAGCTGTAAGACTTGTCGCAGACCCTTGTCTTTTGATGTGTATTTTTGACTTCATATATTGTAGATAAACACATGGACCGACTGTCCTTTTGCCTTCACTTGTTTTTTTCCTGATCAGATTCATGTAATTTTGGCATGGTGAAGATAAGATGGTATGAGTTTGTTCCATCAGTGCTGGTTGCAGCGATCAGCTAGACTGAAACGAAGTCATTTGATTGATGCATAGTGTTATGAATGCGTGTGAATGTGTGAGTGAACAACCTTTGAGATATATATATATATTCATATCAGATTTATACACACACTCTTCAACTTACATCGGATTACTTACCATATCAGTTCGGTACTCATTTATTGTTGGTACATGGTATTCAAATGTATATATGCCTTTTGTGATGTGCTATACCAGCTGTTATGTTGTCATATCTTAATTTATCTGAAGCATTGCTTATTGGTTTTTTTTTTTTCATTTTTTTTTTTTTTTTTAGATTTAAATTGTAATAACACCAGTGTGCTATAATCTTATCCTAAAACATTTGCCTCGTTTGAATAAGAATGAAAAAAAAAAAAGAAAGTCAAAATATATGCTTACAGAGGGAGCATCCATGATGAATGTAAGAGGATGAGCACTTATGTGTGTGTTGGTTGAACATCGTATTTCTTGCAGAGAAAGTTGAGAAAGACCAGACCCGTAAGGAAGTAGTGGCAGAGAAATTGTTTACAGAGAAATTGTGTACAGAACAGGTTTGAAAAACAAACACGATAGGACGTTTTAAATGAGGCGGGGAACACCAAAGAAGTGCTGTTCTTGAAAAACAGGTGGATTACTCATTCTTTTTTGAACTATGAGCTCAGAACAGTGGATAGATGGTGAAAGATGGGGAAGGGGAATAAGAGTGTGAAAGAGATGAGGGGAAGGGGGGGGGGGGGAGAGACAGAGAGAGAGAGAGAGAGAGAGAGAGAGAGAGAGAGGATTAAGTTAAGGTTTTCATGGGGAAGTGTGATGATACTGCTGTTTAGCTATTGTGACTTTCATAGGTAGCTATTGTTTTGTAGACATGAAACATGCTTCTATTTGTGAGGTTATCAAATCAGTTTTCACATGTTGGGGATTGGATTGATTTCCTCCATTCTCTTTTTTTCTTTGTCTTTTAATTCTCTTTTCTGTCGAGCATGAGAAAGTTGTAACCATGATAATAAAAGTGAATTTGATAAGAAGTCATCTTTGTGTGTGTGTGTGTGTGTGTGTGTGTGTGTGTGTGTAGATGACATTACTTCGTCACAGTTCGTTTAATGTTCATGTTGTTTGATAAGCCTTCACAATTATGATGCTCACATCACATTGTTTCAACCCATAGACTGCTTGAAATGTATGACATGCACATGTTGCTATGTTTTGTTACATGACTTTGGATGTGTAGTGTCTATGTACATTTGGTGTCTGCATGCGGTCCACACAACCACAAGGAGGGAACACTGCAGGCAATTTGGACAAGTGTAAGAATAGTTGTAAACATAGTCAACACTCCTTTTACGTTAAAGGCTGCCTGTCAAGGATTATTGTTATCCTTACAAAAAAACAAAAACAAAAAAAAAAAAAAAACGGTTATGAGCATTCCACTGAGTTTGAACTAAGCGCCATGATGGTGGCGAGTCAGTTGACATAAAATTGTTTATAGACTGTGCATGAAATGTACTGCAAAAGTAGATGGGAGTGTATACATGCTACGTGTCAAGCAGTTGATCTCTTGTCTGCAGGAACCTTTGCCACGTATTGAGCAATGTGCTGTTTGTCCAAGATTTGGGATGGAAAAAAAAATGGCTACTCATCTTTTTATGAATGTTCTCTCATACAAACAGTGAAATTTCATGAAGAAAAATTGAAATGATTGAATGAGAGCAATCTGCTTTTGTTTAAGCATGGGAACATGACATGATTCATTGTCATAAGCAGAAAAGAATGTCAATCAAAGGACTTAGGGGAATTGTTTTTTTGTACATTCTGGAATGCTTATGATATCAGCTGTCACACACACACACACACACACACTCACTCAAACCACACACACACACACACACACACACACACGCACACATGCATGCATGTACACGCACACGCACACACACGCACATGCACACACACACTAACACACAAACACACATACAGAGCTCCTTTTTTTATATACAGACAAGAAATAAACAAGTAGCCAAATCCCAAACAGGTATCTTTACTGGCTAAAGAATTCTGCAGGGACACCTGTTATCTTTCTTATCACACTTGTACACTTTTGGTGTTAGCTACTTCAGTGCTATATCAAGGCTGAAGTACACACATACAATAATCACATTACTATGTACAGACTAAGTAATTTGAGTTGAACGAGTCTGGTTATGCAAACCTCAATAGTACTCAGTTACCACATAATTAGAAGAAAAAAAAATATTCTGAACTTCATTGTGATTCGAACATTTTGTATCCAATGAAAACACACTTGTGCCACACTTTATGTTTGTTTTTGACATATTGCCATTTTACATTATAAACAAATATTTTGTGAAAGTTGACACAATATATATCTTTGGGTTTAGAAGTACTGACATTAAATCCACAGGACTAAAACGAGAATGACTACAGAAAAAGAAAAATCCATAGAGCTAAAATGAGAATGACATTCACTCTGTTTTCAGTCTCCAAACTGTGATCTGATGGCTGTATTAATTTACCCCAATCAAAATAATACAGCCCCAGATTGTCCAGCAGGCCTACAGACTACCATTCTCAAAATCAGATTCCAACAAAGTTCAGTGTGTGTGTGTGTGTGTGTGTGGTCATTTCAAAACGTTAGAGACAACCTGGGATTTTTGCGATATGCTTTCAAATCAAATCTACGTCTATATAAATCAACAAACTGGAAGCGCCTATTATAGGAAATAAAGACACAAAGCAAACCACACACTTGGGGGCTGTTGACTTCTACTTGGGTCAAGGTCGTCCAGATACTATTCCCAACTAAAGATGGCCTCAGTGAATCTCGTGATACTGAACTAATTCCTGGGATGGTATTGCAGAGCAGCTTCTGTACCCTCTCTAACGGTGAACAGAGGTTCTAAATGACGTCATGGCATGACCAGGTGACATGCCATCATCACTGCGCCGGTGGCAGACTATGGGGTAGATGTAGTCAGCAGCAAGGTGTCTCTAAAAGAGGCGGCGGCCGAGGTGACTCATTCGTTGACCGGTAGGGTGGAACCGCCAAAGGCAATTACAGAGTACGAGACTAACACGAGCACTCAGAAGCTGAAACAGAAGACAATTGGTTTATTTCATACCTGTCAGATTTTAAACAAGAAGGTCGAGAGGCCTTCGAGTCTCTTATAAACAGGGGAATAAAAACGCATGTTGTTCTCTTTGATGACCCCATGGTATTTTGGAAAGAGACGAAGAGCAAAGCAAATCGAGAGAGGTGTAGTGGGAGGGCTCGTTGGGGATGGGGTGGTGGGGCTGAGAAGCACGTTTATTGTGTTTGCACGGCATACAATGCATTGAAATAGCAACGGACAAGTCGGAGATAAAAAGAGTTCGGCAGTGCCAGGAAACGTTGGCAAGGGAGAGAACTGGGAAAGAAGAAAGTGTGGGGAGGCGAACCAAAGGGCAGGAAAGGATGAAGTGGCCTCCTGCTTGGCACGATGCTGCATGCCGTTTGGAGAACAAAAGTTTTCGGTTTAAACAGAAATATCAACGCGTCTGTGGGCTGCATCCAACAAATGTTGTCATGGGTGAATTGTACACATAAGCTTCCATTGATATATATTATGGTGACAAGAGTTTAAATTGCATACCGAGCGTTACTGGTAAGAAAACATTCGTTGTTCATATAATCGATGGCGGTAATTAACGGATCTTACTTATTTCAAATTTTTGTCCTGGAAAAAATAGTAGAAATAGTCTTGCAAATGGGGAATGAAGAAGAGCAAGCATAAGCTACTTTTGTCTCATCATTAGTTTTTTTCAAATGGATTTGTTTTTTATATGCAAGCGTGGAAACCAAGTACAGGGACACAACTCATACATTGATAATGGGTAATTTGCATAGAGTTATGTAGAAAAGTACTTAACATGAAAGTTGAGGCCTACGTTAAAGCGTAAGCACCGACCTTTTGATACCGATATCTAGGGTCTATGAACTTTTTCAAAATAAACTACCAATAACTTGTCTATGAAAAATGCCTATTCACTGCTTCGAAGTTAACCGTAAGTAGCTATTTATATTGATCAAATTGAGATTTTAACACATACAACTCTCTCTGGTATTCTCCCCACGACTGGCGAAAAAAAAAAAATGGCAAACTCCAAAGCAGCAGCGAATGACAAAACAGGCCATGAAAAGACTGAAAGTGTAGTAAAAAAACTAAGCTGCACAAAAAATAAAGTAACTAAGTGAGCAGCAATCAATCTAAGAAGAATCTCTGAGTTATGCCCGAAGATCCGAAAATGAGTCAAGAGAGCTAAACATGGGTGAACAGTCAGAGTGGTCGGCTCTACTGCTTTATAAACAGCATCGTCAGTCACATCAGTTGCATGACTACCGCGAAAGAAAAACTTGTCCCTAAAAGCTTTTGCTATGAGGACGTAAAACGCAACCATCTCTGTCTGTCTGTCTGTCTGTCTGTCTCTCTCTCTCTCTCTCTCTCTCTCTCTGTGTCTCTGTGTCATCAGTGCTGACAACGGCCAAGAATTGAACACAACAGCCTTCACGTGGATCTCATAAGAATGCAGCCTCCCACTGACTGACCAACAACAACATAGTCAAAAATAAATAATGAGGAAACAAGTGCAGGCAAAGAATTCCTCCGTCATTAATGCAATGATTTAACAAAGATTTACACAGAATAAAGTGGATGGAGTGGGGAGGATGGAAGGGGGGTGGGTGGGTGAGTGGGGGGGGGGGGGGGGGGGGGGTGGTGGTGGTGGGGGAGGGGTAGAAAAAACTGGCAGAAAGAAGAAGGCATCAAAGCCTGATTATTAAACTGTCAATAGCAGCTAATGTCTGACTTGAAAACAGAAGCTTTGCGGAATGTATTCAAGATCCGCAAGCTCCTTAGAGAATACTTCTAGGCTCTTCCAGTGTGAATGACATATCCTCAGCAGCTTCTGGAAAGTAGGTTATTATACATTTCTTCTTTCTGTCACTCTTGGATTGGTCAAGCAGTGTTCACAGCATCCTGATGACCTGAAGTCAGGGCAAGAAGGAGATGATGATGATGATGATGATGATGATGATGATGATGACGATGATGATGACTTGCTGCAGCTGGTGGACATATTGGTAGATAATCAAGTGTATACACCGCAGTGCTGTCGCAGTCGTGTTAGTGGCTGCAGCTGGAAGGTGGCAGCAAGTCCTAATCCTATCAGAGGTATACAATTGTGAGATTTTTCCCAGCCCCATGCCAAATTGACTGAATATGGTGATAGCTGAAACGGTAAGACTGGAACAACATGTAGCCAAGCCAACACACACAGCCAAGCCAACACACAGCCAAGCTAACATACAACCAAGCCAACATACAGCCAAGCCACATATAGCCAAGCCAACACACAGCCAAGCCAACATGTCGCCAAGCCACATACAGCCAAGCCAACATGTAGCCAAGCCAACATACAGCCAAGCCAACATGTAGCCAAGCCAACAAAAACAGCCAAGCCAACATGTAGCCAAGCCAACACACAGCCAAGCCAACATGTAGCCAAGCCAACATGTAACCAAGCCAACTTATAAGCCAGGCCAACATGTTGCCAAGCCAACATGTTGCCAAGCCAACAGCCAAGTCAACAGTCAAGCCAACATACAGCCAAGCCAACACACAGCCAACATGCAGCCTAAGCCAACATACAGCCAAGCCAACATGTAGCCAAGACAATATGTAGCCAAGCCAACATACAGCCAACATACAGCCAAGCCAACATACAGCCAACATGCAGCCAAGCCAACATACAGCCAACATGCAGCCAAGCCAACATACAGCCAACATATAGCCAAGCCAACATACAGCCAACATGCAGCCAAGCCAACATACATCCAAGCCAACATACAGCCAACATGCAGCCAAGCCAGCATACAGCCAAGCCAACATACAGCCAACATACAGCCAAGCCAACATACAGCCAAGCCAACATAAAGCCAAGCCAATATACAGCCAACATACAGCCAAGCCAACATACAGCAGCCAAGCCAACATGTAGCCAAGCCAACACACAGCCAAACCAACATGTAGTCAAGACAACATACAGCCAACATACAGCCAAGCCAACATACAGCCAAGCCAACATACAGCCAAGCCAACAAACAGCCAAGCCAACAGCCAAGCCAACATACAGCCAACATACAGCCAAGCCAACATACAGCCAAGCAACATACGGCCAACAGACAGCCAAGCCAACATACAGCCAACATATAACCAAGCCAACATGTAGCCAAGCGAACATACAGCCAAACCAAAATACAGCCAAGCCAACATACAGCCAACATATAACCACGCCAACATGTAGCCAAGCGAACATACAGCCAAACCAACATACAGCCAAGCCAACATACAGCCAACATATAACCAAGCCAACATGTAGCCAAACGAACACACAGCCAAACCAACATGTAGCCAAGCCAACCTACAGCCAACATACAGCCAAGCGAACACACAGCCAAGCCAACATACAGACAAGCCAACATACAGCCAACATACAGACAAGCCAACATACAGCCAAGCCAACATACAGCCAAGCCAACCTACAGCCAACATACAGCCAAGCCAACCTACAGCCAAGCCAACATACAGCCAAGCCAACCCAACCTACAGCCAACATACAGCCAAGCCAACCTACAGCCAACATACAGCCAAGCCAACATACAGCCAAGCCAACCTACAGCCAACATACAGCCAAGCCAACCTACAGCCAACATACAGCCAAGCGAACCTACAGCCAACATACAGCCAAACCAACCTACAGCCAACATACGGCCAAGCCAACCTACAGCCAACATGCAGCCAAGCCAACATACAGCCAAGCCAACATGTAATCGAGCCAACATACAGCCAAGCCAAGCCAACCTACAGCCAACATACGGCCAAGCCAACATACAGCCAACATGCAGCCAAGCCAACATACAGCAAGCCAACATGTAATCGAGCCAACATACAGCCAAGCCAACAAACAGTCACATTTTATCCACAGAGTCGATACGTCCTGTGAATGCTGCCCAAAGTTCCTTAAGGTCAAGTTACACAGCAGAGTTCTCGAACTCTCAGGGGTCGGTTGATGTTGGGATGAATTAGGGCACGAAGCGTGAAGTAGTACAAGGCTGTAAACAAGTGGCAGACCAAAATCAAACTCCATAGCATGGATACCTTCGTGAACCCCTAACTCATTAACCATCATTAAGGGGGGGGGGTAAGGGGGGGGGGGGGGGGGGGGGAAGAAAGCTCTGTACAATATATGACTCACAGACCAGCCGCCGTGGCGAAGTGGTTAGCGTCGCGGACTCCCGGCTGGGAGGTCGTGGGTTCGAATCCCATCAGAAGTCATGTGGGTTTTTCTGTCCCGACCGGCTCCTACCCAGAGTTGAGTTTGCTGCGGACTCAGTTGGGAAGACTGGGACCACACAGTCGAGTTTCATCCACTTAATGGATGCGTTTCTGAGAGTGTTGCTCAAATTTCCTGACCAACACTGCAGGTGTCTGTATCTCTCGGGCCTGGTTGACGCCGGGATATATTATGAAAGGAAGCGTAGAGTACAGCCCTGTCATGTAGTCTCAGACCGAAATGGAATCCGTAGCATCATCATAATCATCCTCATTCTCATCGATCAGCATTAAAAAAAAAAAAAAAAAAAAAAAAAAAAAAAAAAAGTCTCAAATTCTGTGGCCCTTCATGCCCTGCTCTCATGGTGACCTCAGTTTCGATGTCCTCTCCACGTCTGTGGTCTTGGTTTGGTTCCGTCGGGGTCACCGGTATCGGCGGTCCATGGGGGCTGTCGTTGGACGGACGTGGTGGCGCCCTCCGGAGGGAGAGCTCACTCACGCCGGCTCCGCGACTAAGCAATTATTGTCGTTAGTAGGGGCTTAGTAGGTGGTGTCCTGCGTATGTTAGATCAGAACAGGCGCACTGAACACCACTGAAGTGACTCGGCAGCAGTGCAGTGTCTCCTCCGGTGGGTGGCCTCTTGACGACTTGACATTGACTGCTGCCTGTGGATTGCCGGTGCCGGGGCTGCGGCGGGGCCGACCGGGCCGTGGCTGTGGACAGGGTGTCGGAATGAGCGGCGTGGGTGCACTGCCTCTGAGGTGGCGCAGAGGTTGGGATAGCAAAAAAAAAAAAAAAAAAAAAAAAAAAAAAAAAAAATATATGACTCACAGCAGTTGAGGAGACGGGGGCAGGGCAGGCAGGTGGGCAGGGTTACTCGGCCTCCTCCTCTGCAGCTTCAGCACTCTGAGGCTGGCCCTCTCCACCACCTCCTCCTCCTCCCACATGCATGATCTCGGGCGGAGGAGGCTCTTTGGCCAGCTCTTCGAAAAGATCTTTACGCTGGACGTAGGTGCGGTGGTCGGTGTGCCGTTCGTACTTGCTGCATAGCTGGATTTTGGGCTGGCAAGACACACAGGGCAACAGTATAGTCCTCCTTGTGTCCCCTGGGACATCATTGGACAAGAACTGTCCTCAAACTGACAAGACACACAGGGCAACAGTATAGTCCTCCTTGTGTCTCCTGGGACATCATTGAACAAGAACTGTCCTCAAACTGACAAGACACACAGGGCAACAGTATAGTCCTCCTTGTGTCTCCTGGGACATCATTGAACAAGAATTGTCCTCAAACTGAAAGAAGTGATTGTTATCTCCTTCTCTACATCCACATTTTCCTTCTCAATGGACCACTATCCTTCTTTCTCTTTCACAAACATGTAAGTATGGAAAAAATAATTCCAGAACGGTCATCGAACTGAGAGAAAGTGTTTGTTATCTCCTTCTCTCCTTCTCAATGGACTACTATCCTTCTTTCTCTTTCACAAACATGTAAGTATGGAAAAAATAATTCCAGAACGGTCATCGAACTGAGAGAAAGTGTTTTGTTTCTCCTTCTCCTTCTCAATGGACCACTATCCTTCTTTCTCTTTCACAAACATGTACACATGGAAGAATAATTCCACACACATGTATTAAACGCCAACACACACGCACGTGCGCAAACAAACAGGCGCTGACGGCAGTAATATGTGAAAAAAAAAAACTTACTGGAGCCCCAGTGAATTTGTCTGCAAGGCGGTCAAAGCTGAAAAACAAAAGTCAGAAAAGCACATTGATTTTTTTTTTTCTGGCATGTCAGAGACTATGATGTCAGTCTACACAGGATATCTGTACGTGTTTGTATGTGAGCCAGTTATGCTTGTGTGTGTGTGTGTGTGTGTGGGGGGGGGGGGGGGGGGGGGGGGGGGGGGGTTGGTACGTACGTGCGTGCGTGCGCACACATACGCGAGCAAGTGCGTGCATGCGCAGGTGTGTGTGTGTGTGTGTGTGTGTGTGTGTGTGTGTGTGTGTGTGTGTGCGTGTGTGCGTGTGTGTGCGTGCGTGCGTACGTGTGTGCGTGCGCAACAGGTTTTGTTTGTTTGTTTGTTTTTTAGAACCAATTCGCGAATTTTTGAAACGTTAAAATCTTATTCAAGGCATATTCCATATCAGTATGGTTCGGCGTCTAATTTGCACGTAGAGCAAGGCTTTTCATCCCCCCCCCCCCCCCCCCCCTTCCTCCCTCTTCTCCCCTTCCCCAATCCATATACACCCATAAGCTGTTCGACTCTTACGAGTAATATGTCAGCCAGTTCCATACTTTAATGACCCTTGACTACCATGTATTGGATATACATGTAGTCACACAGAATTGGTGTTTCTGAATTCCGGTATATATGGGGCTCTCAGTGTGTGTGTGTGTGTGTGTGTGTGTGTGTGTGTGTGTGTGTGTGTGTGTGTGTGTGTGTGTGTATGTTAGTGTAAAAATTATCTCCTCTATAGGCTTATTGCTTTGATGTTTGGACAAACGAACGAACGATGAACGAAGTTTAATGCTGTTAGGCTGTAAAAGCCCTTTAAGCAAATCGGCGGGATGTACAACAACAAAACGCGACTCAATTTCGATTTTATTAACATGGAAACCACAGCAATATCCTGTTTTTTCACTTTACGTGATGAAATCATGAACGAGAAAATGTCACTGGTGTTCACTGTCAGTTCTGTAGACGACGGTCACCCCAGGTAAAACTGGATCAGTCCGTGGACAGCGTGCAGCACATGCTTGGGTCTCTGCATGCTTCGTGTTGCCGATGCGTCTTCCTTTCCAAATGCAGGACAATTTAAGACATTCCTCTTATGACATGTGTCTTTCTTCCTGGTTGTTAAACCAGAAAAAGCGATCGTCTTCCGAACACGGATCGCAGGAATATTCTTGAAGGTCGTCGTCTGATTCACACAGCAGCACACTTACATCATCCGTTTGATGGAACACATCCTTCCGAAATACTTTTTGTCTATAGCTTGCTCCAAACTTGTGTCGATGTCCGACTGGTGGATTTCTGGGCCCTGCTGTTGCGCACACCGACGGATCGGGTGTGCGAGCACCGAAGCGTATCCTGAATGGGCGTGGATGTGTATGTGCGTGCGCGCGTATGTGTGCGTGCATGCGTGTGTTTTTGAGAGAGTGAATGCATGTGTGTACGAGTGCTCGAGTATGAGTGTGTGTGTGTGTGTGTGTGTGTGTGTGTGTGTGGTGTGTGTGTGTGTGTGTGTGGGCGTGTGTAAGTCTGTGTGTGAGTGTGCAAGTTTGAGTGTATGTGAGGGTATGGTGTGTTCGTATTGAGATGCGTGTATTTGTGTATTTATGTAAGTGCGTACTTTTGTGTGTGTGCGCGCGGGCACGCGCGTCCGTATGTGTATGTGTATGTGCGTGAGTACGCACGCGCGCATGTGTGTGCGCTTGTGTGTGTATGTGTATGTGTGCGCGCGTATTTTGGTGTGTTAATTATGTGTGTGAATATTTATAAGCAAATGACCTAATTTTACATTATGATATGTGTAGTGCATTAAACATTTAACCAACTGGTTACATAAGCTGCTCAACTGCGAGTGATTCACCTAACAAAGGGAATAAAAGATAATAATGATTTGGCCAACTGATAGTTGACAGCTATCGGCTGAGAATCAGTCACTGAACAGTTGGAGTAAAAACATAATGATGACTCAAATGTGAGGCGCAAACACTATAATGCCTCAGCTAACTGACAATGGAAGTTGACAGCTACTTCACTGTGAATAATTCACACAATAGAAGCTGACAGCCGTTTAACTGTGAATAACTCACTTACCAATAAGAGCAAACATTACAATGCCTCAGCCAACTGATAATTGAAGTTGACAGCTACTTAACTGTGAATAATTCACACAACAATAGGAGCAAACATTACAATGCCTCAGCCAACTAATAATGGAAACTGACAGCTACTTAACTATCAATATTCCAGGATGTTTCCCCGGATTTGATTTTCTGAGTTTTCGAAAAAAAAAATCAATGTTTTGAAGATTCAGTTTGAACTTGAGTGTGCCAACGTAAATACACAACAGGTACTGAGGTTTAACTTTGCTTTTCAATTTTCTCATTTGTTTTGTTGTGTCTTTTTTTTGTAAATAGTGTTTCAGCCCTGATACGGCCTTTGCGGTCGGCAGGGCTCAGAGCAACTTGATTTGATTTGATTTGAACTGTGAATAATTCCCTTAACAATAGGAGTAAAACATTACAATGCCTAAGACAACTGAAAAGGGAAGCTGAGAGCTGCTTAAATGTGAATAACTCATTTAACAATAGGAGCAAAACAATATAACATTATTGCCTCAGCCAATTGGTTATGGAAGCTGAGAGCTGCTTTAATGTGAATAACTCTTTTAACAATAGGAGCAAAACATTACAATATTATTATCTTACCCAGTAAGTAATGGAGGCTGACAGCTGCTTAAATGTGAACAACTCACTTAACCTTAGGAATAAAACATTATAATGCCTCAGCCACTTGATAATGGAAGTTGCCAGCGACTTAACTGTGAATCATTCATTTGAAGATGGGGGTAAAACGTTATAATGACTCGACTAAATGAAAAATGGAAGTTGACAGTGTCTTTACTGCAACATCGTTCATTTAAAGATGGAAGCTGACAGCACCTTAACGGTGAATCGTTCACTTAAAGATGGGGGTAAAACATACTAATGACGCGGCTAAAATGATAATGGAAGTTGACAGCTACGTAACTGTAAATTGTTCACTTAAAGATGGGGGCAAAACATACTGACTCGACTAAATGAAAAAGTGGAAGCTGACAGCGTCTTAACTGTAAATCGTTCACTTAAAGACGGAAGCTGACAGCACCCTAACTGTGAATCGTCTGCTTAAAGATGGGGGCAAAAACTTATCAATGATTGGGCTAACCGATAATGGAAATTAACAGTTACTTAACTGTGAATTAATCACCTAAAGATGGGGGTAAAGCATACTAATGACTCGGTTAACTGATAATGAAAATTGACAGCTACTTAATTGTGAATTAATCACTTTACAATGGGAGTGAAAACGACTTGATCATAACTCGGCAGACTGATAATTGAAGATTAAGGTACTTACGACTCATCCACCTGTACAGTTGACTTCTTTTTTGCTGTAAAACAAAATAAATAAGTTGTAGGTAAGGCTCTGTACCTTCATGGTCATT
>JADBJO010011485.1:0-27500 GCA_016801955.1 Conus betulinus | reverse complement strand
CACCACCACCAATTCCGCCACCGTATTTCTTCTGCTTGCCGTCCCCTCCCCCCTCCCCCGTCCCACCCCCTCCCTCCGTGCTGTTCTCACCTCTTACTGGCCCCCCCCCCCCCCTCCAACCTCCCCTCCGGGCGTTAGTACTCACATCATACTGCTGGCGCTTGAAGCGCTGCTCCAGGTCGTACTTGTCGCCCACCAGCCGCCTCATGTGCTCGTACAGCTCGCGGGCCTTCTCCAGCAGCTTGGCGCCGTCCAGGCCCTCGATGTTCAGCGGCTGGATGCGCTGCGACAGGATGGCGCGCTTCTCCTCCTCCAGTTGCTCCTTGGACTTCTGCAGCTCCTCCTTGCTCATCACGCTGTCCAGCTGGTGGATAAATCACCACAGCCCCCACCCCCAAGCCCTTGGTCAGTTCCATGCACAAACTTGTGTTAGGGGCGTGCCCATCTCTAGCTGACCTGTGAAGGGTCTTCATGGGGTTTGAAATCTTGTGTCTTTTATTTTCTGGGTGGAGGAGCTTAAAAGGTAAAAAACTGTAGATTGTATTAATTAATCAAGTAATTAGTTTATCTTTTTAAAACGAATTAATTGGTTGATTGATTGATTGATTGACAGATCAATTTGATTGCTTGATGAATTGGGTGATTGATGAATTGGTTGATTGATTGATTGATTGATTGGTTTGTTGTTGATTGATGAAATTGGTTTGATTGATTGATTGATTGATTGGTTTGTTGGTTGGTTAATTGATTGGTTGGTGGGGTTGGTTGGTTCGTTGATTGGCTAGTGGAGATGGATGGATGGATGGATGGACTGATCGACTGATTGATTGGTTGGTTGGTTGGTTGGTTGGTTGACTGATGGGTTCATTTATTCATTCAGTTACTTCATTCCTGAAACCAAAAAGGCCGAACGAAATCTAGTTGTCCATATTCAATAATATACTAATCGTATTGAATACACAGTATTATCTTCTCCAGTCGTCAACAATCAATACGTCAGTCCTATTCAAGAACAAATGAGGGAGAGGGTCTATACCAAGCATGCTTCCTTCCACAAATATCCCCATAGTTTTTTTCATTATGGCACTAAAATAGTTCACAAGCTTTTTTTTTTTTCAATTGAAATTATCAAAAGATACGTACTAATTTTTTTTTTTTAAACAGAAAATGCTTCTCAGTCGCTCAATATAGAAACGTTGTTTCAAATGTTGAGTCACCCATGTACTTATAATCATTGGGTGTGCTTATTTCATAGAGTTTGAAATGTTAGTTCTAAAGTGTAGAGTATTTAAAACAAGTTCCAATATTTAGCAACTCACAAGCATTTCTTTGATAAGTAAAGGCAGCTTTAAGTGTGTTTTTATTCGTTTTGAAAATAAAACAATTCTTTCTTACATTCAAATACACAAAACTAAATAAAAAATGAATGAATAATAGATAAATATATAAATAAGCAAATAAACAAACAAATACATTCTGTCAATATTATCAGAAATGTGTGTTTGTGGTTAAATTATGTGAGCGTTGAAGCGCGCGCGCGCACACACACAAGCCTGCAAAGCATGCATGCATGCGTGCGTGTATGCGTGCACGTGCACGCGCGCGCTTGTGTATGTGTGTGGGTGTGGGGTGTATAGATGCGTGTGCACAGGCGTGTGTATGTGTGCCTGTGTAATAATGTGTACAAAAGTAAACTGATAGGCTATAGTCCAAAAGAGAAAGGCATACTATTAGTACGTATAAAAGAATGGGTAATTAAACAAACAAATAAATAAATAGATCATAGTGAAAGTATCATCTGCAATCTTGTTTACGATCAGTCGTCACCACGATATACAACAGATAAATAAAATGAACATTTCAAGGTGACACTGGACAGGTGGGAATCAAGAACGATAAATCATGGCACAATCAATTGAAAACGTCGAGTTCAATGAAAGCATGCTGTGCATTGAGCTTCGATCAGTCCAGAACAGACACGATTTCAGTGAAGAAATGCGTTTTGTTAATTGGTCACCCAAATCACACAGGTTAGAAAAATCAGTGCGTGGGATTGAGCCTTTGGTCGTGAAGTCAATCACACATGTAAATGTTAAAAATCAGTCTTGGGATTTTAAGGACTTTGTAGCCTTTCGTGTGTTTAAGTCTTGCATCACATGTAAATGTTAAAAGTTTAAAGAATCCCATTGACGCGCTTAGGGTTGTACCTTGAAGGACAGTGAATTCTTACAAGCTGGTGTTTAAGGCCTGACATTCTCTGAAACCTTTAGACGCTACTCCTTTTGACTCTTCCTTGTGCTCACCATTTAATCTTGCCCTGAAACAGAATCAGGGTTCACCATTACTGCTCTGCCCAAGCTTCTCATTATGCCCTTTGTCTAGGTTTGGAAAAAAACTGACCCCCACAAGCGGTTTATGTGTGACCACAAACAGTGTGAATTCTCTGACCATTCAATCGCTAGTCTCCTGTGGATCTAGAATAGTGTGTACCTGGACCAAACTCTTCTATCTTAGACAGTAAATGGTTATAAGTCTCTCCTGAGTCCGTTGAGACAATAAGAGAAAAAACCCTTGTTCGTACGAAACCAGAAAGTCTGTGAGGACAATAAGAGACAAAACCTTGTTCAAATTCAAATGTGTGAAGTGTGTGTGTCTTCCCCCTGTGTGAAGTGGGTGGGGTGTGTGTGACATTGTCTTCAAATCACAATTGGGTTAAACCAGAAAGACTGTGAATGACATGAGAAAAAACCTTGTCTTCAAATCCACAATCTGAAACTCCTCAATACGAGACAAAACTCTCACAATATGACAATCTCCTCAGAACTTCTCTCTGACCTCTCCTCTCTTCAAATCACATATGAAACCAGAAAGACTGAGGACCAACAAGAGACAAAACCTGAGTCTAGAAATCACGTTAAGAGAAAAATACCAGAAGAGACTGTGAGGACAATAAGAGACAAAACCTTGTCTTCAAATCACAATATGAAACCAGAAAGACTGTGAAGACAATAAGAGAGACAAAACCTTGTCTTCAAATCACAATATGAAACCGAAAGGCTGTGAAGACAATAAGAGACAAAACCTTGTCTTCAAATCACAATATGAAACCAGAAAGACTGTGAAGACACAAGAGACAAAACCTTGTCTTTCAAATCACAATATGAAACAGAAAGACTGGGAGGACAATAAGAGACAAAACCTTGTCTTCAAACACAATATGAAAACAAGAAAGAAACTGTGAGGACAATAAGAGACAAACCTTGTCTTCAAATCACAATATGAAACCAGAAAGACTGTGAAGACAACAGAGACAAACCTGTCTTCAATCACAATATGAAACCAGAAAGACTGTGAGGACAATAAGAGACAAAACCTGTCTTCAAATCACACAATATAACCCAGAAAGACTGTGAGTGCGGACAATAAGAGACACAAACCTGTCTTCAAATCACAATATGAAACCAGAAAAGAGAGTGTGGGAAAGGGCAATGAATGTAGAGGAGAGGATGGAAGTGGGCAGGTAAGTGGGGTTGGGGATGGAGTGGGGTGTGGGGTGGGGGGCCACCTATGGATTGGCGAATCAGGAGTTGGGAGCTCGGGGAGGGATGGGTGGGGGGGGGGGGGGGGGGGGGGGGGGGGAGGAGGAGGATTTAAAGAGGAGTAATAGGCAATGAGGATGGAAAAATATACTTTCGCAATTATATTACTTCCTTCGCTGTTATCTATCATTTCATTCTATAATCTACCTTGTCATGTCAGTGACGGAAATTTATACCTGTGTAAGACACACCCACACATCATTGGCAAGAGGACCAGCCACATTTTGCAAAGAGAGGGTGTGTAGTTGTCCTTGTTTGTTTCTTTAATGTTTGAGTGGATATGCTTTTTAGAGATTAAGTTGAAAACTACTTTTTTTTCACTGTTCCTTCAGAGTGGAAGTCAGTGGAACCAGCATGAGCTCATCAGTGTAGTTACCTGGGTCCGGTGACCTGCTGACGACCAAGCACTTCAAATAAGCAAAATGAAAACAAAAACGAAAACAAAACAAAAAAACCATATATCTATCTATCTATCTATCTATGGAGAGGTGAGAAGAGAAAAGTGAGAGAGGAGAGCGAGAGAGAGAGAGAGACGATGGGAGAGAGAAAAGCGAAGAGAGAGGAACGAGAGAGAGAGGAGGTGGGGAGAGAGAGGAGGAGAGAGAGAGGAGGAGAGAGATAGAGGAGAGAGGACGGGAGGAGGAGAGAGGAGAGAGAGACGATGAGGACGACGGATGAGAGAGGAGAGAGGTTTTTGTCGCTCCATTCAGTTTGTAGTTAGTCTTACCAGTGTTATGTAAATCAGAAACATCTTCACTGTTTCATTTTCATCAATGGTTATAAGGGCTGAACAACAGTTTTAACATCATTACCGACGGAGCACAAAATATCGAAGAAATCAAAACGAACATTTGACTGACAACTGAAATACCAACACAATTACATCAGCAAAATACTGACGGCTTTCGTGAAGTCATATACGTTCATCCTGCAAATCCCGTATTCCTTTCCTGATGATTGTTAATAGAAAGAAGCTGATTTGTCTTTGTATTAGTTCCAGTACAGTCAAACAAAGAGCAGCAAGCAAACTTCTCTGACTACAGAATTTTAAAAAAAGGTGGAAATAAGGGTCATCAGCAAAATAAAGTAATCATGATCATGATCGTGTATGTGGTTTTGTATAATAAAACAACAACTAAAGAAAGCAGCCATGTTTCGAGCATTCAGATCTGCTGTAGTACAAATCGAACACTGAGTAACAGTCAAGAACCATACCGAAAAGAGAAATATCCTGCATCAAAAAAATCAAATTCTGGCGCACAGATTTCTTTAATTACAAATTTAAAGCAGCAAAGTATCAACAACAACGGGCCTCATAAAAAGAAACTTCTCCAAGATCTTGACTGAGTGCTAATGTTCATGTTGTGTACAACGGAGGTGTGAATTTTGTAGTTATGAAAAACCCAGAGGGTTTACGCCAATATTTTCAGGGAGGATTTCGACGAAAGGAGCTAAAATGATCAACGAAAGAACGGAAACTGATACAGAAAAAAAGACAGAGGAGGGAAAGTATAATGAAAGGAGATAACCAAAGGGAGAGAAGACAGAGGAAAGAAAAAATACCACCAGGACGGATCAAACAAGGGGGAAAATAGAGAAAAAAAAGAAAAAAGAAAAAGAATGACGGGCATAATAAAGAAAAATAAGGATGGGGAGTCAAAACGCCATTGAACGAAAGGAGAAGAACATAACAGAGGAAAATAGAAAAAAAAAAAATCACTAAAAACGGATAAACAAGAGGAAAATAGAAAAAAAAAAAAAGAAAAAAGAAAAAAAAAGAAAGGGATATAATAAAGAAAAAGAAGGACGGGGATCAAACGCGCATTGAACGACAGGAGAAAGCAGAGCAGAGCAGAAAAAGAACAGCAGAGGAGAGAAACGAAAACAGAAAACAGGGAAACATGAAATTTTAAAAGGATTTTGAGAAAAAAAAAAAAGCAGAAAATGCTTGTTTCTGGTGCTCACACAAGTGTTAAAATTGCTGCTGTGGTTGTTGTTGTTGTTGTTGTTGTTGCATAGTTACGCTGCACGTGGATCTACGGATCTGAATGCACGGAAAGACTGCAAGGACACGATATAGAAAATGTTCAGCAGCACAGCACACAGCCTGTATATTACATGACTTGATGCGATTTGTTGGCTTCACAGAATTATTAATATGTGAGTAACGGCAAACAAAACAGGAACAAACCACATTTGAATTCGAAAAATCTTAAGAAATAATGAAAAGCATGAGTTTCACAAATAATGGAGAGAATGCGACTGATAAAGATTATACAAATGAATGAAAAAATACCTGTACCTTTTTTTTCCTTGATGAGATAATCTGAATAGATCAAACAGTTGTCACCTGGGATGAACACGAACGACCAGAACAGACCAAGAGAGCTGGAGCACGTGTACATGACACCACGCGACGCTCTCAAAACGGAACAGTTTCACAATTGCTCCAGTCCAAAACGGATGTGACACAAAAACAAAACAAGTAAATAAATCTACCATCCACGTATATATTTCAGTCACATGTGTCTGGAGAATAACATAAGCGTCTTTGACGATTTTCTCCATGAACTTGCCAAGTTTGTGAAGGAATGCACGAAAATAGTTGTAATAAATCGATTCAAAATCATTTGGCTGATACATTTAGACTCCCAACAGAATTTCTTGACACCTAACGTCTTTCAAATATCTAAGCGTTTGAAATCAAGGTCTGATGAGTTCAAAGAGCCCGGCACTCTATCAATGTGTTTTTTTTGTGTTGTTCTTCTTTTCTTTCTTGACGCAAGAATCAAATAAACATAATACCACCTACATTTTGGGGGCAAGTACACATTATGAACTTTTTTTTAAAAATTTACTAACTTGGAGAGAATATACGTTTAACCAGAAAAAAAAAAAATTGACGTGGAGCAAACTGTGATCTTCAAACATGTAATATCATCAGAAATTCCAACTACAACGTCATTAAAACGCTGGGAGTATTCATTAGTAAAAGTAGATTTTGGAAAGTAGCATTAAAACGCTGGAATTATTCATTAGTAAAAGTAGATTTGGATGTAGCACTTAAAATCACGAGGCTTCAACTGACCTATAAATGATGTTAGATCCAGCACCACAATTTCAATATCATGAAATTAGCAGTGTTGTTGGTCAACACATTGAGGGTTTTATACTGCAAGACCTTGGTGTCCATTAGTATCACTGAAAGAGGCAAAGAAGCTACACAGCTACTCTAGTAGTGTTTCGTAAAGTTTTGAATATATGGTCATTCAAAATCAATCATCAAATAAAGAAAAACGTAGAAAAGAAAAAAAAAAAGCTTGCTGTTTGTGATGTTTGCTACAACAATGAAAATGTCCAGTCTTTGGGGGATGTCTCTAACACATCATATCAACATTGGTATCCCATATAAAACCTCAAATCAGAGATTCTGTGGCAGACACTTTTAGCATTGATAATAGTGAATTGATCTTCCACATTTTATACCTTCTATAATCGCCTAAAATGTCTCTTAACAGAAGAAAAAGAATCGCTTAAGAGAAAAATATCAGATGGAGGTGAATTATCTGTTTTCTATCTGTTAAAGCAAACCTTTGACCAAAGAAAAATGTTTGTCACAGCATTTGCTACTGTTCCCCCAAAGAAAGTACTGTTAGAAGTAAGCAGAGGATCAGAAATAATACCAGGCAGAAGTACACAGAAGGCCAACTTATCTGAAATTAAAAACGGTACAGAACAAGGAGAACGATTCATTAGAGTCCTGGAACTTCAAAATGGATAACAGTAAGTACAGTTTGCACTTGATTTCAACGAATAAAAAACGCACAACAATAAAAAGACATTTTCACAAACCAACACGTGATACTTCACAAATATATATTGAACACTATTTACATCACGATGACAATATTCCCTGCAGATGAATTACTATAAAACAGCACATAAATACACAAAACTAAGACAATTACTATAAAACGGCAAAACAGAATTAGCTTAAGTTCTCTTTTAATGATGATAAAGCATAAAAAACTGGGAACGACATATTCACATGAAAACACCAAACTACAATGAAAAAAAAAAGACTTAGAATAAACAAAACGCACTCTTTTGGAACTAACCAATCACTAAGCTTGTACATGACAGAAGCTGTTTTACTGCATACTTCTAAGGTGAAAAGCACAACCAAACTGTGTCAAATGCCTCACGTGGACTATTCCATTGAAATATACTTTTATAACAGCTCTTGTTTTGACTTTTTTTGTTATTGTTCTGTGAAATTTTAATGAAAATTCACCAAACCCTAAGAAAGAAAGAAAGGGAATTTGGATACAAATTTTAATAAACATTTTGCTTTCAAAGTTATCATGTGAAGAACTCACTTCTCATCTTTCCCTGACACTATTTGGTCATATAAGGCATTGACAAAGACTATGTGCAGAACATCACAAGAACATAAAAACGGTGTTTCTTCAACGGCAGTGCAGACATGAACATGAAAAAAAAAAAAATCCAAATAATCAAACCTTCAAAACTCAACATTACAGAAATGTGGGCCAGAACACAGAAACCCGTCATGTTTAACACGAAATAGGTTTTTCTTCAGCGGCTGAGATACGGAATCTTAAAAAAAAAGACACTGAAGATATTTTTCGTTCCATAAACTTGACAGATCAACTTTCTTTCACTTGAAATAGTCTAAGTTCACAAACCGGTATCGCTGTGATTTAGCATTTAAGTGAGACATTCAAAAAGTAATCATTTAATGATACAGTTGTATTTTTCAATTAAGGTGGAAATTGCTAAAATTCAGCTTTCCAGAATGGTCTTGTGCAAGCAACAATAACTCTGGAAGACAGGATGAATTAAGACTGCCTAAAGAAAAAAAAAAATTCAGTACAAGAATAAAAAAAAATCAGCAAAACAAACATGATAGGTTTCTGACCAATCATTTGCGGACATCAGCAACAAACATGACAGGTTTCTGACCAATCATTTGCGGACACCAGCAACAAACATGATAGGTTTCTGACCAATCATTTGCGGACACCAGCAACAAACATGATAGGTTTCTGACCAATCATTTGCGGGAACGACTAGCACACTCTTACGTCACTAGCACGGTTTAAATCACTGACTTGGGATCTACGCTCAGTGTGACGTCGGATCCAACACTTACCCCCTGCCTTTTCTGCGTCACTGCGCTTGGTGATGACAAAGTTAGGTCCCTTCTTCTTCAGCCGTTCCTCCGCCTCTCTCTTCTTCCGTTTCCCGTTCTTCTTTCTTGCGTTGTTCTTCTTCAGTCTTCTTCCGTCGTCTTTCCTCCTGCATCATGAAGACAATACATGTGCGGGTTTTTTTTTTTTTTTTTTTTTGGCTTGTGTTTTTGTTTTTTTAAATTTGTTTCTTTTTCTCCTAAACCATCTTCCTCCTAGACCGTTCATTCTCTTCCCCTGGAATTAGCTACATTCAGGTTTGTCCTATTCCAGGCCCCGGGACCAGTGATCCACAGAGAGCGATCAAAAATCAAGCTGTCATGAGGAAACCCACCAGAGGAGATACTGCGCTGTTTCGATGGTGTTCAGTGGTACCTGCTCTGGTTCAACATGTGCAGCACAGCACCTACTGAGCTCCCTAATGACAACAAAACTGGCTTTGTCGCAGAGCCAGCGTGAGTGGGCATCCCTTCGAAAGGGCACCACGATGTCCGTTCAAGGACAGTGTCCATGGACTGACTTATACCAACGATTCGGACTCGAGCTGACCAAGGACGCAAAAGGGGACAGGAGATCAAATGTCAGTGTGGATGAAGGTGATGATGGTGATGTGTGGGGTTTACCCTCTGGTCACAGACGTCGTGACAGGGGTGCACTCTACGCATTCTTTGACAATATGTCATGGCGTTAGCCAGACCCGCCAAATACAGACACCTGCAGCGTTGGTCCGGAAGTTTCAGCACCACTGTCAGCGACGCACCCATCACGTGGAGACAATTCAGACTCGTGATTCCCAGCCTTCCCCCTTGAGCCCATAGCACTCTCAGCTCTGGGTGGAAGCCTGCCGAGTCGAAACATCCACATTTACATGCCACATGAGAATTGAACCAACGACTTCCAAGTGCACAAGTCTACGACCCTATAAACAGTACCATGGTGGCTGGTACACAATATGCGTTTTTAAATCACGAGACAGTGTTCATGTTTCAATCACAATAATAGACATCGTGTTTCAACAAATATATAGGCCTATAGGCCTAAGTTTCAATCATGAAGACACTATACATTGGATTTTAATAACACACAGGCTAATATTTCATTCATGAAGATATATGCGTCTATGTTTGAATCATGAAGACAGCATACATGGGGTTTCAATCACGAAATTGTACTACCTGCTGAAATCACGAAGACACACTGTAGGTGTCAATGACAAAGGTGTGAAACGAGTCATACATTAAACACGACGATGCAAACAAGTTTTCAATCATGAAAATGCAATCCACTATTTCAATCATGGAGATGCAATACGTTTTTCGCTGCTGAAGATGCATATTTCAATCACATTTAAGAGTCGCCCAGAATAAGCCCCCCCCCCCCCCCCCCCCCCCCCCCCCCCCCCCCCCCCCTGCTGTCCCCCCCCCCCCCCCCCCCCACCCCCCCCCCCCCCCCCCCCCCCGCCCCCCCCCCCCCCCCCCCCCCACCCCCCCCCCCCCCCCCCCCCCCCCCCCCCCCCCCCCCCCCCCCCCGCCCACCCCCCCCCCCCCCCCCCCCCCCCCCCCACCCCCCCCCCCCCCACACACCCCCTCAAGTCCGCGACCCTTCTTACAGAAGTTACTTATTTACAATCCTTTCGTTCAAACCACACAGGCTACTTGAAATGCCAGAAGAGCAAACATTTTGTACGAATTGTACAGCAGCAGCAGCAGTTTTATCTTTTACACACTTTTACACAGAAGAAAAAAACTTTAACTTTTTTAAGTCCATGCTATTCTCTGTTTTTCTCCACAATATTCATCACTGACCGACACGTGCGCGCACGCACGCACGCACCGCACGCCCACGCACGCACCGCACGCACGCACGCACGCCAGCACACACACACACACAAACCACACCAGGAGAGAGAGAGAGAGGGAGAGAGAGAGAGAGAGGTGGGAGAGAAGTGGAGAGGATCTGGAGCCCATGGAGAGAGCGAGGAGAGGAAGAGTCTTGAGGAGATGAGAGGGGGGGGCAGAGAGACAGATAGGGGTCGACAGAGACGGTGATGGGACACACACCCCACCACACAACGCACACACACACACACACTACACAAGCCTTTCGCAGAAACCCACAATACAGGAGAGATGAGAGTGAGAGGGAGGGGAGGAGGGAGGCAGGGGGACAGAGGAGGAGCACAGATCTGGAGGGAGAGAGGGAGAGGAGGAGGAGAGGAGCGACTTTCTTGAGAGAGGAGATGAGAGGGGAACGAGTTGTTGGAGGAGGTGTTGAGAGAGAGATGAGAGAGAGGAGACGCAGGAGAGAGGAGATGAGAGAGAGAAAAGGAGCGAGAGAGGGAAGAGAGAGAGAGAAGACAGACACACCAGGAGAGACACAGAAGAGGCAGAGACGAAGGCAGAGAGACCCCCCAGAGCAGTCAGGGACAGACAGATGGAGAGAGAGAGAGAGCTGAGAGGGAGGAGAGAGGACAGAGGACAGAACACGGACAGACAGAAGGACGACAAAGGGCAGAAGAGAGAGAGAGGGAGAGAGGAGGAGACAGACAGGAGCGGAGAGAAACAGAAAGAGAGGGAGCAGGGGAGAAGAGAAGGGGGGCAGAGAGAGAACGAGAGGGGGGGATGAGGTGGGAGACGGAGGAAGAGGAGAGAGAGAGGGAGAGGGAGAGGGAGGAGATGGGTGGAGGGGTGGGGAGGGGAGGGGAGAGAGACAGGATTGAGGAGAGAGAAGGAGGGGGAGGGGACGGAGAGAGAGGATTCAAGAGAGAGAGACAGAGGACAGACAGGGGACAGCAGACAGGACAGACAGACAGAGGACAAAGTAGGGACGGGACAGAGACAAAGGTAGACATAGACATGAGAGAGAGAGAGAGAGGAAGAGAAGAAGGCGCAGACTCTACATGCAGGCCATGAAAATGAACCACTCACATCCTCGGCCTTTCTCCTGGCTTCTTCATGGTGACGGAGCTCCGCCAGCTTCTTCTCCTCCTCCTCCCTCTCCTTGGCTCGCTGGATCTGCACACCACAGCATGAACCCCCCCACCCCCACCCCCCACCCCACACCATCCCGACATTAGTCCAGGTGAGACCAGGTGAGGTCGGGTGAGAGGACGAGTGGGTAGGGGAGGTGAAGAGAGCATCCGATGCATGAGAAGAGAAGATGTGAGGCGAGACGAGGTCCAGGGAGGCAAGGTAAAAGAAGGGAGTTAATCAGAGGTAAGGCTGAGGCGGCGAGGATAGTCAATGAAGGGAGATCATCGCAGGTAAAGGCTGAAGCGAGGATAGTCAATGAAGGGAGATCATCACGGGTAAAGCTGAGGCGAGGATAGTCAATGAAGGGAGATCATCACGGGTAAGGCTGAGGCGAGGATAGTCAAGTGCCAGGGGAAGCAGTTAATAAAGGGAGATCATCAGAGGTAAGGGATACAGAGGAAGCGAGGAAAATCAATGAAGGGAAATCATCAGAGGTAAGGCTGAAGCCTGAAGCGAGGAAAGTTCATGAAGGGAGATCATCACAGGTAAGGCTGAGGCGAGGATAGTTAATGAAGGGAGATCATCAGACGTAAGGCTGAGGCGAGGAAATACATTTTCAGGAAGGGAGATCCAAGAGGTAAGGAAGGGAGATCATCAGAGGGAGATAAGGCTGAAACGGAGGAAAATGAAAAAAGGGGAGATCATCCCAGGTAAGGCTGAGGCGAGGAAAGTGAAGGGAGATCATCAGAGGTAAGGCTGAAGCGAGGAAAATGAAAAGAAGGGAGATAATCAGACGTAAGGCTGAAGCGAGGAAAAATGAAAGAAGGGAGGGAGATCATCACAGGTGAGGCTGAAGCGAGGAAGGGAAAAGAACTGAGGTGAGGAGTGGTGGAGAAGGGAGAACGCGATGAGATGAAATGAAGGGAGAGATAATCAGAGGTAAAATGAAGGGAGAGATAATTAGAGGTAAGGGCGAAAGCGAGGGAAAAATAAATAATGAAGAGAGATAAATCAGAATTAAAAATGAAGGGAGATAATCAGAGGTCAGGCGAAAGGGGTCAGGCGAAAGAGGAGGGAAAGAACTCAGGTGAGGCGTGGCGAAAACGAGATTAGATGAAGTGAGTGGACTGGGAAGGGAGTTAATGCGAGTGAGGAGAGAGAGGAAGAGGTGGAATGACTGGGAAGGGAGATAATGGAGCTGAGGCGAGACAGGGAGAGAAGAGGTGAGAGAGGAGGAGGAGAGAGCGTGAGATGAGGTGAAGAGAAGAGCGGAGAGAAGCCATGCACGGAGGGAAGATGCGAGGTGTGAGACGAGGTCAAACCAAGGGAGATAAGTTGAAGAAAGAAAAGGGAAATCATCAGGGTAAAAAAGGAAGAAGAAAAACGAGGGGAGGGCGGCAAGCGCGAAGGAACCTTTAAAAAAAGAAACTTGGGCGACGAGGTGAAAAAAGTTGAGATGAATGAAGGGAGACAATAGGAGGTGCGGAAGGGAGAAGAGGGTGAGGAGGGTGAAGGGGAGAGGGGGAGGTGAGAGGTGGGGTGGGTGGTGAAGGGAAGATGGAAATAATTGAAAAGATGAATCGAAATGAGGGCAAATGAGATGATGAAAGGGAGGGCTGGACAAAAAAAAAAACACAAAACAAAAAAAAGATCAATAGGACAAAAAATCAAAAAAACGAATCAAATACAAAATGAAATATAAAATAAAAATAAACGAAAAATAAATACATGAAAAATAAAAATGGGGGTGATTTTCACCCCACGTTTCTTCCCTTTCGAGGGCGGCGAAATTTCAGGCAGCCTCGATGTTCCCGCTTCGTCTCCGCATTTCTTCTTCCTTCGCCCATCTTTCCCTTTCTTCCAGTTGGGGGGTCCCAGCGCCCGCAATGCCGCTCCTTAAATCCCATGGAAACCGTCAACTGGCAAAGCGAGGCTTGTCTGTCTCTCTATGTCTTGTTTCTCTCTCTCTTCTCCCTCTCTCTTCCTGCCCTATCCCCTCCAATGGGCAAAACTTTCAAACTGTCAACAAAAACCTGCCAATAGCGTCTAGGATTTCTCGCTTCTTCATCAACCCAGCGTCGAGGGGAGGGAACTCTCTCCGGGTGGAACAAACTCTTGTCTTGCATCTGTCTCCCTCCGGTCATTCGCCGAGGGGTGATGGGGAGAGAGGAGAGAAAGAAAAAAGGGGACCTTGCGCCTCCGAAGACAGGGGGGACCCTTTCGGGGTCGAGGAGGTGGAAAGCTCTTGCGGACTATCCCACTCCTCTCCTCCGAGTCAAAAAGAAAAAAGGATTGAGGGAGGAGAAAATACGAGGAAAGGGAAACGAAAGGGACTCTCCGAGGTGAAAGGAGGAGAGGAGGAATGAGAGTGAGAGAGGAGGTAGAGAGAAGAGATGGAGAGGGAGGAGAAGGTGGGGTGGGTGAGGGAGACGGAACGAGAGAGATCGAAGAGGAGAGAGAGAGGAGACGAGTGAGGCGGATAAAAACTCTGACACAGGACAAAACATGAGAGGAGAGAGAAGAGAATCAGAAGCGTAGAGGAGGAGGAGAATAAGAGGAGTGGATGTAAGGAGCAACTCAGGGCGGACAGCCTCTTGTTGCTGTTTTTAAAATTCTTCGTAAGGCTAATCGACCTGTATACAATAGGGTACACGTTTGCCGTCCTGAGAAAATAAAATGAAAACGGAATTATGTCTCTCTCTCTCTCTAGCAGCTCTGTAAATGGAGGAATTTCTCTCAGGTGAAGACCTAAGGCAAACAGTTTACCGAAGGAGAAGAAAGAATTCAAGGAAACAAAACCAAGATAAACAAAAATTTGTCTGTTCACTTGCGTTTGAAACCAGTACACCCGTGTGTTCAGCTATACTAATCTATCTATCTATCTATCTATCGTAGCTCATCTATAGAGCTGTCTAGCCTGCTATCTAGCTATATATCTGACTAATATTAATCAAGCAGTGTCAGTCCAACGTTTATGTCCAGTTTTTCAGAGTCAAGTGAAACATATGGATAAGCAAAAATGAGAGAGAGAGAATTCTATGAGAAGAGAGAGAGAGAAGGAGAGAGGAGAGAGAGAAGAGAGAGAGAGAGAGCGAGAGAGAGATAGACGAGAGAGAGAGAGAGAGAGAGATGAGCGAGAGGAGAAGAGAAGTAATGTTAAGTGCAGGAAAATAAATACATTTCACAAACTAATCCTCATTATGATAAGTCGCTTAGCTGTGTTGTTGTTGTGTTTGTTGTTTGTTGTTGTTGTTGTTTTAAAGAGGCAGCGAAGAGATTCGACGGCGAGGGAAGAGAGGAGGAGCTGAGAGAAAAAGGAAAAACAACAACAACAACAAACACACATCAACCAGCAAACGAAATGAAATAAATCAAACCGTTCATTGATAGACTATGGTTTCCATCGAATCTTCCCTAGTTGACAGAAACCATGACGTAGCGACTGGGATGAAACGGACCGTCATCTACCACGCACATTTTTAACTCCACTCTCAGCCTTGGCAAACGATTGTATCCACAAAGGGGAAAGGCCACCTTGAATTCAGCGGTATTCTCGCCACCACGGCAGAACGTCACTGGACAAGAACAGCTCAAGACGATCATTGGAAGGAATGAAGAAATGCCACGAAAAAGCCAGCTGCCGAAACAGAACTCACGGAAAATAATCCACTTGAAGGGGAGTCTTTTGGCCTCAGGCATTAGGTTCCAAAAATGTTGCCGGGGAAACCAACAGAAAGCACGGCTAGCTTTACTGCTTAACATCCCAGGCATTGCCGTTAGTGTGTGTGTGGTGTACGCGTAATCCACGTTTCTTAACACTTCACGCCAAGCGCAAAATTTTTACGTAAAACATGAACGTAACCAAGACAAAGCGTGAACCACATAGCCACCTCCTTTCCGTTTGAAAATCCACGTCATCCATGTTTATCTTGCTTGCGCCCAGATGAAGCGGATTTTTAACGTAAAGATGCTGAGAGACAAAAACTGCTTAGACTTCATCTTTGTCAAGTTCATGCTGAAATTTTGCGCAGTACGTGAACTATGTAGGAACATGGATAATGCGTGACATGTTTCAATCCGGAAGCCAGTTCCTTCAATTAACTTGGATCAAGTGTCAATTATACATCGTGACACAGAACAAACGATTCCTATATATTGATCTGCTACCTCTCCCAATCCCTGATCCAATCCTTCTACATGTCACCACCCCTCACTCTTCCACCACCCTCACCCCCCTCAACCCCACCACTACCCCTTGCTTCGCCCCCCCCCCCCTCCCTTCCCCATTCCATTCCAACTTCTGCTCCCCTCCATCACCTTCACAGAAGAACAGGTGGCTGATGCCCTTACAGGAGCCTCAGTCTGTCTGCTACCCATTCCCACCTAAAAGGCAAGTCTTGGCATTTTAAAATGATATGTTCAAATACAACGACCTGTTCCCCCCGCTCCCCCCCCCCCCCCCCCCCCCCCCACCCCCCACTTTTTTTTCACATTTGCTGCACTTTCTGACCGGAAATTGAAGGTGTCAGGACCGGATTTATCATCATTATCATTGCATGCTATGGTTGACTTGAACGTTCTATCTATCTATCTGTCCGTCCGTCCGTCCGTCCGTCCATCATCCATCCATCCATCCATCCATCCATCTATCTATCTATCTATCTATCTATCTGTCTGCTTGTCTGTCTGTCTATCCATCTATCCCGCCCAATCTATCTATATCTATCTATCTGTCTATCTATCTGTCTATCTATCTATCTATCTATCTATCTATCTGTCTATCTATCTATCTGTCTATCTATCTATCTATCTATCTATCTATCTATCTATCTATCTATCTATCTATCTATCAATCAATCAGATGATCATCCCAACTTTTTTGACACTGGTATTATGATTTGTATGTAATGGGTGTAGGATTTTTTTTAAAAGTAAATAGTTGGACTCACAGAGTACAGCAGATGTATTTCAAAAATATGTGAGCACTGTGTGTGGGTGTGTGTGTGTGGTGACGTGCGTGCGGTGCGTGCGTGCGTGCGTGCGTGCGTGCGTGTGTGTGTGTGTGTGTTGTGTGTGTGTGTGTGTGTGTGTGTGTGTGTGTGTGTGTTGTGTGTGTGAGAGCGAGAGAGAGCTAGAGAGAGAGAGAGAGAGAGAGAGAGGAGAGGGAGGGAGCGAAGAGAGAGAGAGAGAGAATCTGGGGAGTCAAACTCAACGTGTTCCTTGTGTCCAGACGTTCGGCGTGTTTAAAGAGGTTTTTTTTTTTTCCAGGTCCGTCTATTAAGATCGCTGGGATGAAGAGACTAAACTGACTATCAAACTAAACACACTGCTTTTGTACATGTTTGTCGGCGTGCGTTGCGTGTGTGCGGCGTGCGTGCGTGTGAGCGTGCATGTATGCCTGCATGCCGTATGCTTGTGAAGGAGAGTTCTTACTTCCATGGCCCGTTTGGCTTCATCGCTTCCAGCAGCGGCCCTGGGTAGGAGATAAAAACAAATACACAGAGACACTCAGTAAACAATCTCTAATAGTATTTATCCCTCCACCTACCCCCCACCCCCCACCACCCTCTACACTTACTATCCTTACAGCCTACTATCCTCAACGCCTCTCAAACCTCACCTCACCACCCCCCCCCCCCCCCCCCCCCCCCAAAGCTCTTCAGTTTCTCTCTCCATCTGGTTCCATTTCCATTTACCCGTTAAAAGGAATAAGCCCTGGGTTAAAAAGTGGCTGAGTCATGAATCACCTTCTTTCTCTTCCAAACCCTGGCAAACCCTGCCCCCCCCCCCCCCCCCCCCCCCCACCCACCCCAGTCCTTTTCGCTACTCGTTCGCTTTTCAAACTGCTCTCTCTTGCCTCCGTTCCTTACCGTCACATCCTCCCCCCCGATCTTTTCAATCTCTTGCTTTCTCTTTCCTCGTTCCACGTCCCAAGTTTTTACTTCAGTGAGGGGGGAGAGGAGGGAGATGGGGATTAGTGGGGGGTGGGGCAGGTTTGGGGCGGGGTGGGTCCGCACGGTGTTACGTTGATCGTGGGGGAAACGTAAAGGTGTCACTGTGGTGAAGTCCTATCGATAGACAGCATTGGTTCTTCTTCTTCTCTCAAACAAAGCACAACTCGTGGTACAAAGCGTAAACTACTGGTGCGAAACGAATGGCAAACACGGAACGCTGAGAAGAATGAGACGCTGAGATGCGAGTCTAAAAGATCTGAAGCATTATATGGATGGAGAGAAAAAATCAAGTTAGATGGGTAGCCTACTTTCTTGAAGCTGTCCTTTTTATATAAATTTTACATTTACCGGCTCATAAAGTCGAAGTCCTCATGTTTAATGAAATTGTGAAAAGATTGAAAAAGGACTACGGAAAAAAAAACCCCACAAACCACAGCAGAAGCTTTCTGGAAAGGTCTGCCAGGCTACGTGTCTTCTGCAAGGCATTACTTGTCTTCTTCAGAGCATGCAACAACTTAAAAAAGCTAGAAATCGAAAGGCAAGGACAAGATTTTAAGGAAACACATAGAAAGAGTCAGTTACTGGCAAAAACAACCCATGTTATGCGATAAGGTATAGGACTAGGATGCAAGACAAAAGGTATGCACCGAATACGGTTCTTATCAGAAATTCGATCTATAGTGTATTTGAAGAAGTATGTCATGGTGAACAATTTGCCTCAGTGGTTTCAGCCGTGTAGTCCTTTAGTGTGACGTGTTTCCATGGCGTTGCGGCAGATCGTAGTGCAGACAAATGGTGTGTGTGTTTTGTGTGTGGTTGTGTGTGTGTTGTTCTTGTTATGTGGTGTGCTGTGTGTTGTTGCGATGGGTTGTGCGCGTGTCGTGTGCGGTGTGGTGTGTGTGTGCCCGAGCGTGACGTGTGTGCGCGGTTGTGGTGTGTGTGTGCAGTGCGTGAGTTTGTGTGTGTGGGCATGCGTGGTGTGTGGTGTGTGTGTTTGTGTGACTGGTTGTGTGTGGGTTGTGTGTAATGTGTTTGGTGGTTTTTGTATAAGCGAGCAGAATCTGTGCGTAGCAATGTATGGGCGATATATCATGTAGGTCTAGTAGTGTTGTGTGTGCGTGTGTTGGGGGTGTGTGTGTGTGTGTGGGTGTGTGTGTGTGTGTGTGTGGTGTGTGGGCGTTGCTTGCTTGCTGTGTATGCGGCTCAACTGCACCGCACGCACGACGCAAAGAATACCATAAACTAAATCACCACACAAACAAATCACACAACCGATACATCGACACTACACACACCAACCCACACACAAAGGTCGATGCTAGTATTTGTGATGACTTGCGCGAAGGGGAAAAAAAAGAACCCATACAAAACACAATGCAAAAAAAAAAAAAAAAAAAAAAAATGCCAAAATCACAATGCACTGATGGAAAGATGGAAAGTAATCCAGGAGCAACAGATAATTGTATTGACCTAGCCAAAGGCAAATGTGAAAATTAGATGACGTCCCTACAGGTAGCAAAAAGAAATGAACGACCGCAACGTGCAAGTAGGTAGAACATGACTACAGGCAAAGAAAGGAACGACGCACACAAGCAACTGAAATGGACTAAGGAAAGAAGAAGGTGTACTGACAGCCAAAGCTAAATGAATGGTACTACAGGCCAAAGAAATTGGTACTGATCGCCCAAAGCAAATGAAATGAAAGAACAAGCAAAGAAAAGAATGGAACTAGCAGCCATAAGCAAATATGAAAACGATCTATAGAACAAGGAAAAGAGAATATTTTTTGTTGTACTGACAGCACATAAGCAAATGGACAAAATGACCTACGGCAAAGAGAAATGTAACTGACAGCCGATAGCAAGATATTGAAAACGGGATCGCAAGCAAAGAAATGTGATACAAAGGATTTCGGTATGCCATTGCCGCAAAAAAAAAAAAAAAAAAAAAAAAAAAAAAAGAAAAAAAAAAAAAAAAAAAAAGGAAAAAAAAAAAAAAAAAAAAAAAAAAAAAAAAAAAAAAAAAAAAAAAAAAAAAAAAAAAAAAAAGACATCTAATGAACAAAAACAAAAAAAACAGAAAACAAGAAGCATGCACACGCAACAAACCATACCACACGATGAGAGCGAAGAGGAGAGTGAGATGAGAGGAGCGAGAGAGAGGAGAGGAGGAGTAGCGGGGAGAGGAGACCGAGTAAGGAGAGAGAACAGCAGGGGATGATACCGATAGTTACAGCTACAGAGGACGGAGTGAGTTCTAACAAACGATGTCCGGGAAAAACTTGAGACGATGACGGAAAGCAACATAAGTGTGATACAAAACGATGTTCACTGAAGACCCCATCGGAGGTCTACACTCCATTTTTTTTTGGTTTTTCTATGGACAACGAATATTAAAATGCGGCCTGGTTGGAGAGGGGAGGAGAATGGAGGAGAGGAGGTAAGAAAAACTGGAGGGGGGCGGGGGGCGGCGGGGGGGGAGGAGTGTGTCTGTTTCCGGCGGTCAAACATGGCCAAAAGGCTGAAGGCAAGGGGGCACATAAACGGCTAATGGGGATGGGGTGCGCGGTGGAAGCGGTTGAAGATGAGGGGTGGGATTGGGTACTTTACTGTACATGTTATTCGGAGATATCCAGGTTACTAAACGGCTTGACGGTGCTGCAAGATGGGACAAGAGAGAGAGCGAGAGAGAGAGAGCCGAGAGAGAGACGAGAGAGAGAGAAGAGGGGATCATCAATAATTCGCACAGTAGCGGGTGTAGTAGGGGAGCTCCAGCTAATATGAGTATTATACAAACTCCTAAAGGACAGTAAAACAAAAATCCTGACTATGATCTTTGGTAGACGAGGTAAGATCGCTGGACGAGACGCTTGTTGAAAAGACGAACTCAGGGATGCGCGACATTGACGAACCATGCACTCGAGATTGGATGATACGTTATAAAACTGCACGAACTCGATTGTATGATAATGTTTACCCCCGCCCCCCCCCCCCCCCCCCCCCCCCCCCCCCCCCCCCCCCCCCCCCCCCCCGCCCCTCCCCGCCCCGCCCCCCCCGTCCCCCCCCCCCCCCCCCCCCCCCCCCCCCCCCCCCCCCCCCCCCCCCCCCCCCCCGTACACCCCCCCCCCCCCCCCCCCCCCCCCCCCCCCCCCCCCCCCCCCCCCCCCCCCCCCCCCCCCCCCCCCCCCCCCCCCCCCCCCCCCCCCCCCCCCCCCTCCGAGCTTCCATTGAATGGAACAGTCTTTATTAACCCGGACGAACTAAGACCAGGAATGGGATACATTTAGCAAAACACGCCAAAACTCTGATTGGACAGACGCATTGTAAAAACACCGTTTTCCGATTGGTGGGATAGATTCATTATAAAACCGCCGAACTCTGATTGACGGACACCATTGTAAACGTTCGCCGGAAAAAAGCCGCAAATGGATGGTGGCGCATATATGTAAAACGCCGAACTCTGGTAGGATGGATAGGCCCTTGAACATTACAAAACGCCAAACTCTGATTGGACAGATACATTGTAATTACACCAAACTCCGATGGATAGATTACATTGTAAAATACCGAACTCCAAGAGGTAGGAGGTACATTGTAAAATGCTGAAGTCTGATATGATGCCAGTGCAAAACGCCGAACTCCGATAGGATAGATACATTGCAAAACCGCCGACGACTCCGATAGGATAGATACATTGCAAAAAACGCCGAACTCCGATTGGATAGATGCAGCGTATGTCTTCGTTACGCCGATCTTTTCGATTGGATAGATACATTGTAAAAACGTCGCCTGGTTGGAGTAGGCATTGTATTGTCATTTTTTTTTCTTTCATTGGTTCCTTGGCTAATCGAGAAGAGCAAGAGCTCAGCGTGGCTCTTCAACCCAATGAGAGTAAGAATTAAACTATGTCTGTCAAGGGTCTAATTGAAATAGGTCTGTCCAGAATAATAGTTGAAAATAGGTCTGTCCAGAATAAGAATTGAAATAGGTCTGTCCAAAGAATCACGGAACTTTACACCAGTGTCGAATTGAGAAGGTAAAAATTAAATGAAGTACAATAAAACTTAATCATGTACAATAAATATGTAAACTAGATTACGTCATAGAAAAGAAACTTTCGTTTCTGATCTCTCGCCCTAAACCGACAACATAGACCTTGGCCTTGTAAAATATTAAGGGGATTTTAAAATGTTAAAAAAAAATTGAATTGAAGACTGGAGACTAGGATGTTAAAGTTCTAATCTTTCATATCTGCTTCATTGGTATGTCTCTGTGTTCACTGGTATGTGCCAGGCTGTGTGATTCACCGAGTGATGTAAGCTTCCTAAGCCATTGGTGCATGACGCCAGCGCCTTGCACTCGCTTTGCTCTTCACACCTGTGTGACCGAGAACTCGGATCAGTCCGCTCCACCAAATCACAGTTGCGGTCACACGAGTAGAAAAAGATTTCCTTTCGTACATCTATCACCTAAAAGATAATATTGAACTTCGTTCTATGAAATGACGTAGATTTTAAAAGGGAAAAAAGAAGGAAGTGATTTAGAGTATGACAAAGCATCGCATCGGCAGAAAATGAACCCATATTACCCCACAGTGTCACCATTGTATTAAGGCAAAACTGCCACGCTTTATGTCAGCTGTCTGCTGCATTGGAATGCTTGGCTATGGGTTGTTGCTAGCAACTCCCCATCTCTTCTCCCTGATCAAGTTTTTCCCGGGGGGACATCGGTTCGTTCAATACTCAGCAGAGCAAATAAATTTACAACAACAAAAACCAAAACACACAGAAAAAAAATACTTTAAAACTCCAGAGAGCAGCATATCTTCTAACGCATTGCCTGCACAAGAACAGCCCATGGCGACATGCATGCTTGCGACTGTTTGGCAGCAATGGGCAGATCAGTTCCAGCAGACATAGAGAAAGCAAGCAGTCCTGGGCGTACAAACCTCTCTCATCTCATCACTCAGGTCAAGTGGAACCGAGCAAAAAGAACAAACGACACAAAGCAAACCCCAAATCCAAATCAAGCGGTCAGTCTGAGCCGACGATGCATGCAATGCTGTGGACAACAAGTACACAGATGGACACTGAGGTGGCAGGCAACACGTGCGTTTGCCAGTCTGTTCACAGCGGAGAGAGAGGCCTTCAACCCAGCAACAGAAACAACCAACCAAAAACGTTACCCCCCTCTACACGACTCCCCCTTAACAAAATAAACAATCCGCACACAAACAGACAGACAACCCAGACCAGATCGCCAAAACAAGGCGAACAAATAAACATCCGCCCCTTGTTTCATTCAGTATATCGGGTAATGTGCGATGCGAGCGCAGCGAGCACTTTCTTCTTTGGGTGTGTGTGTGTGTGTGTGTGTGGTTGTGTGTCTGTGGGTGCAAGGCACACAATGTTACAAGTTCTGCTGGCTAAGGACGGAACCATTGATAGGACATATAAGTAGGGGAGCATATAGAGAATGGCAGTAGCGGGCAGGTTTGATTGCGTTTGGTTTGAACTGAAACACAGGTTTGTCGTAAAACAAATCACAAAAAAAATTGGCTGATGAACAGAGATAAAAACAAAAAAAAAAAAAAAGGCAGGGTAAAGAATTTACAAGTTTTTGTTAAAGTGGTCGAACTCAAGGAGTTACGTCGTACTAAACTGAACTGCCCAAGGCAGATTTAAATGTAGGGGTTAAATGTAAAGACAGGAAAAACAGAGCTGGATGAACGAAACAACTCAAAAAATGGGGGAGGGAAAAAAAAAATAAGAAAAAAAGAAAAAAAAAAAAACCCCAAGGCTAGCTGTGGGAACAAAGGAGATGTGGGTTAAAGTGCATCAGAAAGAAGGGGAACAGGGAAGCTTTTCCACGCATTGTGGTTCAAGCCCCAGTCGGACCTGGTGGAAATCCACAACAGAGCAATGTGCCTAACGTTAGTATGTAAGGTGTGGAGAGATGAGAGATGGGGTTAGGGGGAGGATGGGGTGACGTCAGACATCGGAACACGTAATGCTGACCATAAGGTAAACCCAAGCTTAGTGAACACAAGGAATTCGGCTGAATAATCCGGCTGAAAGGACACTGGGTTGTTAGAAGCGGTTGAGGGAGGGAAATGCGGTGTTGGTCTGAAGACCACCATGGGGGGAAAGTCGACAAAAGCTGTTGGCTAAAGGGCATGAAAATAAAAAAAAAAAACACAACAAAAAAAACCCAGTAGGCATAGAGTAGAAATCTGATTGAACCTATATAAATAGTAGGGCTAACCGTAGTGCTGTCCTGAATCGAAATCTCAATTATAAAAAAAGAAACGTAGGGAAAGTAGAGGATGTCCTGAACGACCCATCCATAATAGGAAAGTTGGAAAGATGTAGTACGGTCCCATAGCAAAGAGTAAGTAAAAAAAAATAGTGGCCGTATATATAAAAACACAATCAGTCCAATTGTTAAAAACAAGAAAAAAAAAAAAAAAAACCCAGTGTAATCTAAACAACAACCTTAGTTTAAAAACGACAACACCGGTACTGCTATCTGGGGACGACATCCATAGGACAGAAAAGTAGGGAAGGACGTCGAAAGAACACAAGTATCTGCTCATGGCAGAGCAGTGAGGGTGGAAGGCATCTCTGCCCACGGTGGTGAGTGAGCCAGAGCCTGGCGCTGGACTGGTGCAGACAGTGGATCACACAGGCGCAGCACAAGCCAAGTGTTACCCGGTAGACATGCAGCCATACATTCATATAACCTTTTTTCGCAGACGTGGGTGGGGACGACCACACACCAGCCGTCAGGGTCACTACCCCTCCTCTCTCTCCGTCTCTTCCTCTCTCTCTCTCATCTCTCTCTTTCTGAAACCAGAACTGCGCGTTTTTGCGTCTCTTTTATTTGATTTACGGTTCATGATTGTTATATCGCGGGTTTTACGGGTTTCTTGGTTCTTGCCATTCTTTTACGGATTTTCACGCGTGAGTGAACTTCTATATAATCCATTCGTTTCCCATCTCTTTTTCTGTCTTTCCTTCTTTCTTTTATTGGGAGGGTGGGGGGGGGGGGGGGGGGGGGGGGGGGGGGGGGGCGACGGGGGGCTGGGGGCGGATGGGAGGAGTAATGGAAAAACAGCCAATGAAGAGAATTAACGAAGAAACAGACAATATTTCTTTGGTCCAATCATTCATCCTGATTTTTTGTTCCTCCCCAATCAGATACATCTCAAACATAGTACATGACAAAATCTCTCTTCTGTCTCTCTCTCTCATCTACTCTCTTTTAGACTGCAAGAACAAAATCAATCAACGGTGATAAGAATAAGGCAAATTAAAACTGTATGAACAGAGAGAAGGATGTCACAACACAATATACATCTTTCCCTGCTTCCCGCAACATTCAGGTATTGGTCAATACAAAGGCATCAGCTGACCAAAAAAAAATGTGGAATGGGGTTGGGAAGGTGGATGGAGGTGAGGCTGGGGTCGGGGGGGGGGGGGGGGGGGGGTTTGGGGGTTTTAGAGAGGAAAGGAGAGTGAGCCTGCGCGTGGCGTGTGATGTCCCAGTGGCAGGCAGAGGACAGCAACGGCTGGGGTAGGCAGGTCAAAGAGGGTGGACACTTAATCTGCCTTTCTTGGGCCAAACCGGCTGAGGGCGCACCAGATGGAAGATTAGTAAAACAGTCAGGTTCATTAGTTTTAACAACGCCTCATTCTAAGGTGTGTACGTAGACGACTGACCTAGACGTAATTGACAAACATTGTCCATTTAACAACCACAAAACATCAATCCGGTAATACGACCCGACCCCCATCGTCTTTCTGTGGAAGGCGTCATTGTAAGAAACAAAATGACTATGAAAATCGTAAACACTACTCTTAACCCATCTACAATTTCATATGTATATTATACGACTGAACATAGAAATATCGTAGAACCCTCGTAGGCTGTCCTTCTAGCTATTGTAACAGGTAAAAAAAAACATTTGGATGAAGCTGTCTGAAAACATTCTCAAAACTTCAAGCACCAGAGTCAAAACTTTCAACCTTGTAAAGATTGGCCTTTCTGCGAAATTTACAGTAAACGTGGTTTGAATCTCCTGTGTGAATATAAAAACAAGGAAAATGAAAAAAAAATCGCATAATCATAAATAGGGAACATCACACAGTAAACTCAAGTCACTAATATACAGAGAACTATGAATAGCAAGCAAAAGCTCACAGAAAACGCATGATTGTTGCACAGATCAAAATGGCAGGATCATTAATTAAGCAGAGCAACCTGAACGTGCAATTTGTTAAACAAATGACACCTGTATGAAATAAGTGCACCAGAATTTCATAAGGTTATTACCGCTATTCTTATCAAAAGTGCGTATGTAAGGTAGTCAGAACTGTAGTGCTTAGTATTGCTTAGAAAACATGGACGCGCTCCGGTTAAGCACAACACTACAAATAAATATATCATCGACATTTCTCAAGTTACAAACCAATACGGACAAATTTACAAGTGACACGAATAAATATTTGTAAGTTTCTAGAAAACCAATAAAACAACCGGAAAGTCAAACATGATCGACATTATCCCAAATGAATTTTAACAGGAAAGACAGCAGAGCAACAGGGAAGATGAAGAAATTTAGGGCAGTGTGGACCATAAGGCTTCAGGAAAGGGCAGGAGCCTCCTTCTTTCAAGGGTTTGGCCCTTAGTCCTTCCACACAAAGAAGAAGGACATCTGTGCCTTCTGATATCGCTGTTTTTGTGGTGCCTGGGTTCGAACATTTACAACACGAGGTCATCGGGTGCTACACGAGCCAAATCGCCTGGTCTGTGATGGACCGTGTTAACCCAACGTCAGCTGACGGGACACCTGTGCTACGATGGAAATGGACCGCCTCATGGAAGTCACTTTCGTCCTCATCAACCACATCCAGAGGAACCTTTCTACTCGCGTCCACTCTGCCCATTACCTTCAGGGGCTCCAGTCCTCTTTCTGCAGAAAACAAAAACAGATGTTTCTTTGAGATGGTTGGGTTGTCGTACTCTGGCCCTTAAAAGACATTGCTCAGGGATCCATCGAAACAAGACGAAGGCACTTGACAAATATGGTAAAAAGCATCAGCTGGGATGAGAAAGAACATCAGTGTGTGACTCATTGTGATTTATCCGCAGCCAAACTCCGACAACTTTCGGGGGGGATTGAATTTGGAGATCTGAGAATGGTATGCGGGAGCTTGCCACGACTCCTCTATTCTGATGAAGAGACAATCATAGGCCATTGAGCTTCACATTTCAATTTTTGTTCAATGATTCGAAAGCAAGGAGTCTTGGCCTTGGAGGGCAAAATTTTCTCAGTGTGGCTAGTCTGGCGTATTTCCAGTCCTGTAGAGAGATTCGCTTTGTGCTTCATTTTCTATTATGCTTCACATGGGCTCAACAGCTCCTCAATCAGGGAAACTATATGCTTTATGAAACAGTAGTCTGATACTATTTACCACGACAAAGAGAGCAAAATATGCCAGGTAAAGAGACACCGGAATGCTAACTGAAACAGGAACACCAATCATTCACGAAATAACTTCCAACTAGACAGACTCCCCTAAACAAACACGCGAAACCTGAGGAAGGAAAACACGTTTACACAGACAAGAGCAATATTAGAGGTGAACATACGGGACGCCAGACCGGGTTTAAAAAGATCCAGGAAAAACAGACAGAAAAAAAAACAGATTCACTGTCAAACAGGAATATGCGGTGGGTTAGGAATCGAAGACACAGAACG
>JADBJO010011484.1:56869-64521 GCA_016801955.1 Conus betulinus | reverse complement strand
ATATCTATACAGGAACGTTTTTTTTTTTTTTTTTGAGGCTCAAACTCAATATCAAAGTTTAAGTAGAGACTCGCCAAGATGTATTGTCCACCGAATGCTACACCAGCAATAGAGAAATGTGGCAAAGTACAGGAAAGCCAGCTACCTCAATGAAATCATCGAAGTTGATGACAATACGCAGATGAACAGACTGAAAGACTGCTTATCTGGTATGTACATTTAATGACAAATAACCCAGAAATCGATGACAAGACAAAGCAATCATACATGCACTCAGAATTTAACAGCCTCTCCTAGGTCAAGTTAAGAAACGAGTCCAGGAACATTCGAATGACCAAGAACGGTATACACTGACTGATGGACAGGATGATGACTTTTTGGCTGATATGTATAATAAAACAAATCAAATATTTAAGGATTTGAAATCAACGAATGTCTGGAGAGGCAGACACAAACACAGTCACATTTAATCTTATCCCTCAAAACAAAAGGCAAAAGGCCAAGCAGAAATGTCTAACCACTTCCGGTTTGTGAACCCACCACACACAGAAACATACGGGCAATTAGCGCAAGCCCTGAAGGATCGGAAAACACAAGAGCACATGAGTGTGTGCACGACTAACAAAATACAAGTATATAAAGTTCAGACGTCATGTGCAGTCAACTCACAAAGCAAAGCTATCTCCGCTCTTTATAGCGAGTGCGCTCAAAGAGCGTGCTGTTGTGGTCAGTGATTACATTCGCAAACACATGAATAAACATGTGCATTGGACCATACAGTGGTACCAATATTACAACTAAAAGACAGACGAGCGTTCAGTGAGTATGAAATGAAAAGAAAAAGTTGAGACAAAAAATATAAAACAGAATATATGCAAACACAGACTCCCCACCCCCACCCCCACTCCACCACACCTCTACCATCCGCCCCCCCCCCCCCCCCCCCACCACACACAAAAGAAAAAAAAAAAGAAAGAAAAAGTATATCAATTTAATATATGCTCGGACAAAGGCACGAACCTGTCGTACACATATACCTTATGCATTGATCTCAGCAGTGGGTGACAGGACGGGGCAGATTCTCTGAATTGATGGGGGACGGGGAACGACTTGAGCGTTTCTCTCTAGCCAATGGGGAGGTGATAGGCAGAGCTTCTAGGACCATGGGCTTCTAGGACCACGGCTACATTGGGAAGTGGCAGGATGCTGTCGTCTTGGTCCAGGCATCTTGGGCGTTTCCTTCCCGTTTCTCCTCCCCCATGACAGGTGGAACAGCGTCGCTGTCTTCCCCTCACTTCCCTTGAGGTCATCAGGCATGGGAAGTCTGGAAACTTGTTGGTGGCAGCAAACGATTCGTAGTTCCCGTCCCACCCTTGCCGAATTGAAACTTCAAGCAACCGGAAAGTCCATCTGAATTGAAGATCGAAAATTTTCAGTCTCCTTTTTTACGGTGTTGACAACACTTTCCCTCTTCTGTCAAGCTGAGCAGACCATAGGTGGGTCGTATAGCTAAAAAGCAAATCGGATGATGAACAGGTAAAGGACCTGATCTATAGGAGATTTAGGGAAGGGTTGCGGAAGTAAAAAGAAATGTAGAGATAAACGTGTGACACGCAAAAAAATCTGGAAACGGTGGACATCATATGTGGGAATACAGGATCCATGCACACTTCAGGCGTGACTCATCCAAAGTAGTCACAGGAAAAAAACAAGAGAAAAAGGAAGGACAGAAATATTGAAGGCAGAACGTGGAAGGCAGTGATCGACGACTGATAAACTGCCATTGTAACGATGCCCCCTATATGAATGACCAACTAGTGCAACATGTTGACCACCCTGATATCTGAAAACACAGGAACTACTAAAATACAGAATGAAGACATCTGTGTTGTGCATTGTCCATGAAAAAAAACCCGACTTGCTTACACTTGGGAAACTCCTTGTTCTTTCTAGGTCAGATAGGTGAAAGAGGGGGCAGCTTATCATTCTGATGAAAAGAAAGGTTTTCAACATAGGTCTTTCAGTCTGAGCGTCACTTTTCTGGTTTACTGCGAATGGATGGTAAACAATTCTAGTGAATAGATTTACGATGCACAGGCGGTTTTGTGCACACAAAATGCATACCGCTGTATTCTGGCAGGAGAATGTGATAGTAGGAGAGGATAGAAGGATATAGAAAAGGACAGAAACTAGGTTGGGGGAGAAGGAAGGCAGGATGGGAACTCTGAAAGTTGAGAGAAGAAAAAATAAAAGCCAGGAATCTGTCGATCGGATGACAACTATTATTTTCCTCTTACAGCGTTGTTGTCAGACAGTCGATGCAGAACTAATGCAGCATGTTTTTCCTCACGTCAAACTGACTGGCTGAGAGCGCATGTTATGGTAATGGAAAAATAATGCAGCATGTTTTCCTGATGTCACAACGATTGGCTGGAGGCACGCGTAATAATACGAATACAAAACCAACGGAACATATTTCCCCCTCATATATGAGCGATGTTGGAGGCATATGTAGTGGTTATACAAAACCAATACAATATACTTCCCCCTCATATCAGAGCGATATGTTGGAGGACATATAATGGTAACACAGAGCTAATACAGTATGTTTCCCCTCATGTAAGAGCAATTTACTAGGGGCGCATGGGATGATGCGACAGAACCCAGTGCGGCATATTTCTCCTCATGTCAGAACGATTTATTTTTGGGGCATATGTAATTGCAGCACAGAACTAATGCAGCATATTTCCCCTCACGTCCGAGCGATTGGCGAACGCATGTGTAAGGGAGAGATACAGACCAAACATGGCACATGAAACACAAAAACTGACTGGTGGCTATACCGTTATTGCCAGAACCAAATGAAATGACAGCGCCTCAATGCCGTTAGGACGCTGCCCATGAGACAGACTTCTACTACACCAACACGTCTCTTACTCCACAGCACTAGAGAACTCCCCCCTACTCTCTGCTGTGTCCCTCTCCCAGCCCCACCTTCTACAGGCACAGGCATTTGAAGCATGCTTACTTAGCACTAAAGGCCAGCAGTAAAGGTTTGAAGAAAGACAGAGTATCACTGGCAAAAGCTGACATTAATTTGTTTTGCATGATCAGTTCTGCCCTTCCCCTACAACTCTCCCCCCTCACCACTCACCCATCAGCACTCGTGGTCACAGCACTCTCTTGACTTTTCTGCACAGTCTGATTTGTTTGCTGTCTTCCCCAGCTCATTTCCGTGGCTGACGTGGTGCTGAGAGTCTGAGGGGAGGTCGATGGTGGCAGCGGAGTTCCAGTGATGGAAGTAGGGGGTGCGATGGCGTGGATCGTTTGTTTGCTTTCTTTCGGCTTGTGTGATGGTTTAATGGAAAGCTAGTTACGTTCTTCGATTTTTTTTTCTGGACTTATGGCTTTCTGTAAGTCATTCTCTCTCTCTCTCTCTCTCTCTCTCTCTCTCTCTCTCTCTCTCTCTCTCTCTCTCTCTCTCTCTCTCTCTCTCTCTCTCTCTCTCTCTCTGTGAGTGATGGTGCCTTTCCCCAGCTCTCCTTCCAAACCTTACCACTAGCCGTTCTCAGGACCGCCTGATGACACATGCCCAAATGGAGTCAGATCAGCAAAGCTGCTCTGACTGACCACATTGCAGCTGAGGCCAACATCTGTGCTAAAGGACAGGAATGGGTCTTTAGACAGAATCCTTACTGCAGTGGGTCGTTATACAGAGTCCTTACAGGAGTGGATCGTTGGACGGAGTCCTAACGGGAGTGGGTTGTTGGACAGAGTCCTTACAGGAGTGGGACGTTGGACAGAGTCCTTACAGGAGTGTGGGACGTTGGACAGAGTCCTTACAGGAGTGGGACGTTGGACAGAGTCCTTACAGGAGTGGGACGTTGGACAGAGTCCTTACAGGAGTGGGTCGTTGGACAGAGTCCTTACAACAGTGGGACGTTGGACAGAGTCCTTACAGGAGTGGGACGTTGGACAGAGTCCTTACAACAGTGGGACATTGGACAGAGTCCTTACAGGAGTGGGACGTTGGACAGAGTCCTTACAACAGTAGGACGTTGGACAGAGTCCTTACAGGAGTGGGACTTTGGACAGAGTCCTTACAGGAGTGGGACGTTGGACGGAGTCCTTACAGGAGTGGGACGTTGGGCAGAGTCCCTACAGGAGTGGACGACGTTGGACAGAGTCATTACAGGAGTGGGACGTTGGACAGAGTCCTTACAACAGTGGGACGTTGGACAGAGTCCTTACAACAGTGGGTTGTTGGACAGAGTCCTTACAGAGTGGGACTTTGGACAGAGTCCTTACAGGAGTGGGACGTTGGACAGAGTCCTTACAGGAGTGGGACGTTGGACAGAGTCCTTACAGGAGTGGGACGTTGGACAGAGTCCTTACAGGAGTGGGACATTGGACAGAGTCCTTACAGGAGTGGGACGTTGGACAGAGTCCTTACACGAGTGGGTCGCTGGACAGAGTCCTTACACGAGAGGGTCGAGGGACACAGCACTGGACACTTGTGGTCTCCCCCCCCCCCCCCTCCGCTCGACGCAAATGGCGTGACTGTGTCTTCTGACCTAACTTTTGATGCTTCTTTCTGATCTGTGGAGGAGTAAAGAAACTCATTTCTTTATTTGTCTACACAACAGTGTCAATGACACTGTACAATTGTCTACCTGGGAATTGAACTGACCGACAGACTGTTCAACCTGTGTATGACTTCGATGAGAATGGAACCAGGGATGGATGACGAAACAAAGCAATCATACACTCAACCCAGAAGTAACGACCTCCCACAGGGCAGGTTGATGTTTCAAGCAAAACGATGCTGGGAGTTGTTATCAGTATTATTGTTAATGTCATTTTTATTATGATAATTGTTATTATCATCATCATCATCATCATCATCATCATCATTATTATTATTATCATTGTTATTATCATCATAATTCTTATTATCGTTATCATTATTATTGTTGTTATTATCATTATTGGTATATTATTACTATTATTATTATTATAATATTATTATTATCTTCTGAAACACAACTAATGCAGCATGGTTCACTTTACGTCATCCCAATAGCCAGGAGCCCACACAGTGTTGGTATATAGACCAATGCAACGCAAGGGCCACTGTGTACTAATATACAACTAATGCAGCATGTTTCCCCACATGTTAGACCAATTGGCTGGGGGCAAGGGGATGGGGAGGGGGGGGTATAGGGCAGGCAACAGAACACAGAAAGACTGAGAGACAGGAAGAACAGTTGGAGAGTATGTATAAGGAAGCAGCGTTGGGGTGCAAACTGCGCAGCATGGAATGATCGCATCCAGCAAGTTTAAGTGTAGAGTTTTGTGTAGAGTTTGTCGTTCATTCACAGAATTTGCCAGGGAAATGAAGAGGAAGGTGGCCAGGCAGTGGTGCCAGAATCCATAGAACTGTGTTCAAGAAACGTGCCAGGGAACAAACAGGAAGGAGGCCATGTTTGATGTTGCCGGAAGCCCATAAGTTGTGTTCACAAAAGCTTTCCAGAGAGAAAGAAAGAAGAAGGCTTTTGTACTGGCGCAGCCACAACGCCATGTTTGCTGAACTTTCCAGGAAAATGAAGAGGAAGGTGGTCATACTGGCATACCGAAAGTCAATGAACTGGTGGTGAATCAACATTGAGTGGTACACTGCCTGTATCCTGGACCTCTCATGCACCATCTCTCATGCCATGCCGCTAGAAACCTCCCCTTGCACTCCCTTGTACCCCCACCTTCATCCATTGCCGTGCCACGCATGATTAGGTGGCACACAGGCTGGCAGTGAAAGCCTGGGTTCCACTGGCAAAATCTGACATCGGTTTTCTTCTGCATGGTCACGTCTGCCCTTCCTGCGCCTACCCCGCTCTCTCCTCACCTCTCTGTCATTTCTGAGTGTCTCTCTGGCTTCATCTGTTCTTTGTCGTTGGCTTTGACTCTCTCTTTCTCCACATACCTACATACTATCTATCTATCTATCTATCTATCTATCTATCTATCTATCTATCTATCTATCTATCTATTTAGAGAGAGAGAGAGAGAGAGAGAGAGAGAGAGAGAGAGAGAGAGAGAGAGAGAGAGAATGCAACATATTGAACGGAACAACATTACAAGACTGTCGCCCATCATCACATAATTCGTGAAAACGAGACACCGATTTCCCCCATCCCGTCCATTTCTCTCTCCCCCCTCCCCCTCAGCACTCTGCTGTCCCTATCTGACGGGGCTCAGACTCACAGCACGACCAATGTGCATTGTGGTCAGTCTAGGAGTTAGGACACAAACACACAAACATAGCGTTGTAGGAGCAAAGGAGGTGATGCCCCTCTCATCAGGCTGGACTGTGACGTAGAAATCGATGTCAGATTTTTTTTTCCAGTGAAAGCCTGGTTTTTCTTCAAATGATGCACTGCCTGTCTGCATATTGTTGTATCATGCGTTGAAAAATCAATGGAGGATGATGGAGCAGGTACAAGGATGAGCGTGTTGTAGGTCCTCAACGGAATGGGATGACTCAGTTGCAGATGAATTACGAGCCTGTCAACGTCACAAGGTCACTAGGTAGCGGATCATCAGCGGACTGGGGTGATGGGGTTTGAGTTGAATTGTAGCTCAGCCAACACACACAGCACCCTCCTGAGTCTGAGATGGCAGGAGATGAAAGAAAGAGAGAGGGCTGTGAAGAGCATGGGGGGCAGGGAGGACGCGCCTTCAGTGCGTGAGTCGTGTCCTATTGGCGTTGATATACTGCCAGTTCGTTGGCTTCTGTCAATACTGATGTGGCCATCTCTTTTCTTTATTTCCCTGCAACGTTTAGTGAGCACAGTTCATTGGGTTCTGGCAATATTAATACAGTCGTTTTCTTCATCGTTTTCCTGCCAAGTTTAGTGGAAACAAGCCGCTGAGTTTTCGCATCATAAGTATGGCCACCCCCCCTCTTCATTTGTCTTGGATGTTTAGTGAGCACACCACGACTACTTTACACTGCTGCACCCTTTGCCTGGTGTAATTGTTTCATGCTGCCAGACTGCATCATCTGTTGTATTTCACATTACTTCCTTTCCCCTCTCTCCCTCCTTCACAGTGTCGTTTGGTAGAGCTGACATCAAGGAAAACAGGCATTAATTCGGGCTTCAGAGAGCGAGCGACCTTAGAAGATGGAAGGAGAAAAGGACATCACCTCCACTGATTATAATCTTGTGTTTAATGGTTAATCCCTCCAATGTCAAACTCACTAGCCAACACAGGAGTCATTTAAAGCCAGCCCCCAAATTCTTTCACATCTGATCCCCCCTTCATTTCTTCTATTGTTCATTCATTCATTCATTCGTTCGTTCGTTCATTCATTCATTCTTTCACTCTTTGGTCTAAAAAAAAGTTGTTCAAATGAGGGCGAGGGAGGGAGGTGAGTCAGGGGGAGGGTAAGGGAGGGGAGAAGGGCTGTGGGAGAATGTTCTCTGCAGACTCCACTATTAAGCCTTCCATGGCACCATGCCACAAAGCAGTCTTTAATCAATATGAACGTTCAGAGGAACAGCAAGGTATTTAAATAAAACTGCAATAAAGCCAAGTTTCAGCTTTCATCGACACAACCTCAAATCAATAATCTCACCAAATAATCCTAAATG
>JADBJO010011484.1:49369-51869 GCA_016801955.1 Conus betulinus | reverse complement strand
GACCGAATAGAAGGCAGAGTGGACAGGGTCAACATCTGCAGAGACTCAGGCCTTGGCACACAACCGACAGAACTGGAGGAACTCTGTGAACTATTTTCCAGTTTAATGCTCGGTGCGGAGTTAAAGGAGAAGAAAAAGAGCAAAGAAGAAGAAAAAGAAAAAAGGATAAAGTGATTTGTGAGATTAAAAAAAAAACACTGCGAATGAATGATAATTAGTGAGGAAAAAAATAATTATTATTGAGAAAAGACCAACCACAGAAAAAAGAAAAAAAAAAAAAAAAAAAGAAAAGAAAAAAAAAAAAACACGCTTTGAAAATTAGTTGATAATTGTGAGCAAGCCATTTTGTGGAGGTTTGATAGCTGTAATAAAATCCTCTCAAAGGAGAGAGAGAGAGAGAGAGAGAGAGAGAGAGAGAGAGAGAGAGAGAGAGAGAGAGAGAGAGAGAGAGAGAGAGGAGAGAGAGGAGAGAGAGATACATACATACATACATACATACAGACAGACAGACAGACAGAGACAGGGAGATGACACGCATAGTTTCTTTAACACAGAGGCCATGACCGTTCATGAAAGGGATGTTTTTCAGCTATAGGCTGTGGCGCTACAACACTTGTTCCACGCCTTTCATCTGAGACCTTCATCATCGCACACTGCTCAGTCTGTCTCTTGCTCTCATGGGCATGCAGGCTCTCACTCGTAGGTTTGCATGCATTTGACTGTAGTCATTCAACACAGAACCCGTTCGTTCATTCAGTCACAAACGATACACTGTGGCCTCGTTCTGTTAACTAGTGACATACCCCGCACTGCTTTGAATAAAGACACAACCATGCAACAACAACAACAGAAACAAGGGTCGATATAGATTGAAAAAAACGACACTTGATTTTTGTAAAGCACCAAAAGCATTCATTCATCTACAGTAGACGTAGAACAGGAACGTTTTTTTTTTTATTGAGGCTCAAACTCAATATCAAAGTTTAAGTAGAGACTCGCCAAGATGTATTTGTCACCGAATGCTACACCAGCAATAGAGAAATGTGGCAAAGTACAGGAAAGCCAGCTACCTCAATGAAATCATCGAAGTTGATGACAATACGCAGATGAACAGACTGAAAGACTGCTTATCTGGTATGTACATTTAATGACAAATAACCCAGAAATCGATGACAAGACAAAGCAATCATACATGCACTCAGAATTTAACAGCCTCTCCTAGGTCAAGTTAAGAAACGAGTCCAGGAACATTCGAATGACCAAGAACGGTATACACTGACTGATGGACAGGATGATGACTTTTTGGCTGATATGTATAATAAAACAAATCAAATATTTAAGGATTTGAAATCAACGAATGTCTGGAGAGGCAGACACAAACACAGTCACATTTAATCTTATCCCTCAAAACAAAAGGCAAAAGGCCAAGCAGAAATGTCTAACCACTTCCGGTTTGTGAACCCACCACACACAGAAACATACGGGCAATTAGCGCAAGCCCTGAAGGATCGGAAAACACAAGAGCACATGAGTGTGTGCACGACTAACAAAACACACAAGTATAAAAGTTCAGACGTCATGTGCAGTCAACTCACAAAGCAAAGCTATCTCCGCTCTTTATAGCGAGTGCGCTCAAAGAGCGTGCTGTTGTGGTCAGTGATTACATTCGCAAACACATGAATAAACACATGTGCATTGGACCATACAGTGGTACCAATATTACAACTAAAAGACAGACGAGCGTTCAGTGAGTATGAAATGAAAAGAAAAAGTTGAGACAAAATATAAAACAGAATATATGCAAACACAGACTCCCCACCCCCACCCCCACTCCACCACACCCTCTACCATCCGCCCCCCCCTCCCCCCCACACACACAAAAAGAAAGAAAGAAAAAAAAAGAAAGAAAAAGTATATCAATTTTTAATATGCTCGGACAAAGGCACGAACCTGTCGTACACATATACCTTATGCATTGATCTCAGCAGTGGGTGACAGGACGGGGCAGATTCTCTGAATTGATGGGGGACGGGGAACGACTTGAGCGTTTCTCTCTAGCCAATGGGGAGGTGATAGGCAGAGCTTCTAGGACCATGGGCTTCTAGGACCACGGCTACATTGGGAAGTGGCAGGATGCTGTCGTCTTGGTCCAGGCATCTTGGGCGTTTCCTTCCCGTTTCTCCTCCCCCATGACAGGTGGAACAGCGTCGCTGTCTTCCCCTCACTTCCCTTGAGGTCATCAGGCATGGGAAGTCTGGAAACTTTGGGTGGCAGCAAACGATTCGTAGTTCCCGTCCACCCTTGCCGAATTGAAACTTCAAGCAACCGGAAAGTCCATCTGAATTGAAGATCGAAAATTTTCAGTCTCCTTTTTACGGTGTTGACAACACTTTCCCTCTTCTGTCAAGCTGAGCAGACCATAGGTGGGTCGTATAGCCTAAAAAGCAAATCGGATGAACAGGTAAAGGACCTGATCTATAGGAGATTTAGGGAAGGGTTG
>JADBJO010011484.1:39369-44369 GCA_016801955.1 Conus betulinus | reverse complement strand
TGCGTGACAGCTTATCCTACCTACAGCTCATTACGGTGTAGTACAGCTCAACATACCACAGCTCATTGCGGAGTATTACAGCTCAGCATATTGCAGCTCATTGCGGTGCATCACAACTCATGACAGTGCATCACAGCTCATCACAGTGCATCGCAACTCATCACAGTGCATCGCAACTCATCACAGTGTATCACAGCTCATCACAGTGCATCACAACTCATCACAGTGCATCACAACTCATCACAGCTCATCACAGTGCATCACAACTCGTCACAGGGCATCACAGCTCATCACAGTGTATTACAGCTCATCACAGTGCATCACAACTCATCACAGCTCATCACAGTGCACCACAACTCATCACAGTGCATCACAGCTCATCACAGTGCATCACAACTCATCACAGGGCATCACAGCTCATCACAGTGTATCACAGCTCATCACAGTGCATCGCAACTCATCACAGTGCATCACAGCTCATCACAGTGCATCACAGCTCATCACAGTGCATCACAGCTCATCATAGTGCATCACAGTGCATCACAGTGTATCACAATGCATCACAGCTCATCACAGTGCATCACAGCTCATCACAGTGCATCACAACTCATCACAGTGCATCACAGTGCATCACAGTGTATCACAATGCATCACAGCTCATCACAGTGCATCACAGCTCACCACAGTGCATCACAGCTAATCACAGTGCATCACAGCTCACCACAGTGCATCACAGCTCATCACAGCTCATCACAGTGCATCACAGCTCATCACAGTGCATCACAGCTCGCCACAGTGCATCACAGTGCATCACAGCTCATCACAGTGCATCACAGCTCATCACAGTGCATCACAGCTCATCACAGCTCATCACAGTGCATCACAGCTCATCACAGTGCATCACAACTCACCACAGTGCATCACAGTGCATCACAGCTCATCACAGTACATCACAGCTCATCACAGTGCATCACAGCTCATCACTGTGCATCACAGCTCATCACAGTGCATCACAGCTCATCAGTGCGTCACAGTGCATCACAGCTCATCACAGTGCATCACAGCTCATCACAGTGCATCACAGCTCATCACAGTGCATCACAGTGCATCACAGCTCATCACAGTGCATCACAGCTCATCACAGTGCATCACAGCTCATCATAGTGCAAATAAACTCGAAGACTAGCTAAAAGTGTGACTGTGATGAGTGTGGGCATAACTTGTGATGCCGTGAATTGAGGGATTATGTGGCCATCAACGGGTGGCCATCACCTAATTGACTCACAAAACCCATATTCGCTCCAACCTTGACAAACCCCAAATAATCACAGAAAAAGAAGAAGGGCGAGAACAAGTGTGTAAGAACATGGAGTGTGACTGACGATGATCAGTCAATATCGAAGTGATGTCCCCTAGTTGGCCGAAAAACAAACAAACAAATAATGAATTGTTCTGAGTATCTCTGGCGTCTTAACACAGCGGCCACTATGTCTGTAAAAATAAGATCAATCTTTATCTGTTTAGCATCGTCCATGAAAAAACTATCCTATACGTTATAAAACACTTGCCCAAAGACAACCTATTCCCTTAACGTCGCAAAGAGTCCTTGGTAGTATTGCACTGAAGAACAGGCACCCCCAGCTTTGTCAATTGTGTACCAAGGCCAGGATATCTACCAACATTTTCCCTGTGGATCCTACAATGTTGTCAGTCCCTCTTTGTTCTGTCTTTCTGTCCGTCCCCCCCCCCCCTCCCCCCTCCCTAACAGTTCCTTATCAATTTATCTTAACAAAGCCAATGGATCTTATAACATGATCACACCGACGAGTGTTTCTTTTAACAATTGATATAATTAGATCTTCATAACATTTTTCTTTGCAGCAGTTGATATAATCAAATCTTCTTATGGTCTGATATGCAACTTGATCGTTTGATGCAGCACAGTTCTGCTCTGTTCAGTGTACAAGATTTTTGTTTTTGTTTTCGTTTTGCTTTGTTATGTTGTGTGTACAAGATTTTTGTTTTTGTTTTCGTTTTGCTTTGTTATGTTGTGTGTACAAGATTTTTGTTTTTGTTTTCGTTTTGCTTTGTTTTGTTGTGCTGTCTCATTGTTCGAGCCATGTCAATGAGCATTACACCTACGGAGCTTATCCCGCTTTCTGTTCAGAGCCAAAGCCTGACTTGTCTCGAGAAAGCCCTGGCACCAACAGTCACGAGAACCAGTCGATGTCAAGTCGTCACGAGGCAACCCACCAGTGGAGACAATGCGCTGCTGCCCAGTCTCTTTGGTGACGTTCAGCAGTGCCTGTTCTGATCCACCATATACAAGACACCATCTACTTAAATCCCCACTGATAACAACAATAGCATGAATGAGTTTTCCCTCCAAAAGGTACCACCACGTCCACCCCACGATACACCCTACGAATTTGTTGATAATAATGACTCCGACGTAACCTCACAAACGTGAAGAAGAAATCAAAACTGAGTTCGCAATGAAAGCTGGGATTAGGAGCCACAGAATTTAAGGCATGCTGCCCATAAGAAAGACGAAATTGATGCTACGGATTTCCACACTGGTCCTAGACTTCGTGACAGGGCTGTACACTGCGCTTAGTTACATAGTATGTATCCTGGTGTCAACGAGGTTCTGAAGATCCAAACAGCGCTGCTGTTTGGAAATTTAAGCAGACTCTCAGAGACGCATCTGTTAGGTGGGTGGCAACTGTGTGGTCTTTCAAACTGAGCCCATAGCTAACTGCGCAGGAGTTTGTTAGAATACTGAACGATTTAGTAGTGGGCAAAACAAGTTCACGTTAACAATCCTTCGATCATTACACTAATGACTTGGCAAAGATTTAAATGAAAGGAAAAAAAAAAAAAGGGGGGGGGGGGGGGGGGGGGAGAAGCAAAAAAATTAATGAGACCGTAAAATCAGGAAAGGTATGTTAAATGTTTAAAACCCTTCATTAGCAGCATATGGAAACCATCGTAATCTTTCCTGAAGACAGGTCAATTGATATTGCCTGCTCCGAGGCCATTTGTCTGCTGTATCGGACTCATCAGAGACACACGGCTGATTGTGTATGTGTGTGTGTCTGTGTTCCTTTGACATCCAATATAGAGATACACCACAGTCTATAATTCTGTAGTGTTCTCACCACCAAGAGTTAAAAAAAAAAAATCCGACAGCACCCCAAAGCAGCAGGTGAAGAGTAGAAAAGTAAAACAAAAAGAAAGTGTGGCAAGGAAATAAGTAGCTGAAAAACTAAAATCACTATGTAAACAGTATAAAATGCAGGGGAAATCATTGAGCCTATGCTTGAGGATCCATTCAAGGATGTAAGGGAGGTCAAAAGGTGTCCCACAGTCCGAGTGGTCACCTTCGCTGTTTAATAACCTATGCATTGTCAACAGCAAAGAACTTCAACTTGAACGCACTACACAAGAGACCCATCTCATTGCCAAACTCGGACGCTACAGCCCCAAGGCATCAACATCCAACAGTAACACAGATATGCATACCAATACTTCATACCAGTCGGCTATATCTTCCAGCAACACACACACACACACACACACACACACACACACACACCACTATATCGCAACTACCCCACCTCACATAGAAGTTGCAGCCACCCTCCATTTATTTTATTTTATTTTATTCTATTTTGTCATATATATATATATATATATATATATATATATATATATATATTATTTTACATTATTTATTTATTTTGTTTATTTGTTATCATTATTGAATTTTTTTTAGATTTCATTTCAATTTATCTATTCATTAAAAAAAATTAAATGATTTCCTCTGCCATCACTCCCTGATGGGTGGCCACGTTTCCGTCCGGCAGCCATTTTGACCATGGCTAGATAAGTGTCTCTTTTTTCTTTTTTTCTTTCTTCATCTTCACTTTTCTAAATGTTATTCGTTTTCGCCTGAAGAAGACCCAAGAGTTCGAAATGCATGGCGTCTTGTCCTGTGCTATGTGTGTCTGTGTCCTTGGCGGTAACTAACCCCTCTCTTTCTAAACCTATATTCCTTCCGTCATTATATTCATGACTTGGCATTATACATCTATCTATCTACCTATCTGCCTAGCTATCGATCTGTCTATCTACATGTATTTACACACACACACACACACACACACACACACACACACACACACACACACACACACACACACACATATATATATATATATATATATATTTCCTGATTTTCTTTTGCTTCTTAGGTGGCACCTTTGGTTAGTTTTTTGAAAACTCAACAAACATACTATGGTATTGCACACCAGCCTTTTTCTGGTATAGCATTCTTCTTAAAACCGAAAAGGCAGAGGAGTCAAATTAACACTTTCCGTGGTCACTGAGGAGAAACAATCAGGTTTCGAAATATCGGTATCTGACCAGGAGTTATATGTTAGTGAGCTTCCTCCCCATTGGAGATGGTCTCCTGCTTCGGAGACTATAAGCTTGCTGAAGGTTTATTTTGAGAAGCATTTATTTATTCCCCATTCACACCCACTCAAGCACATACTGTCAGTTAGGAAGAATCATCTACCACTGCAGATATGAAGGCTTCTTACCCCCCCCCCCCCCCCATTTCTACAATCTGAGACATAAGAGCAAGCTTTGTTTATAATTCAATATATATATATATATATATATATATATATATATATATATATATATATATATACACCTGATGTTTCGTGTGTTATTGTAAAATTATCGTTCCATGGCGTAGGTTCTCTCCAGATCCGACGTTCCTGTGATGCTGTGTGCCCTGGGCAAGTCGAACCTTGTGGACCTCATCCCTGTATAGACTGGATTTTCATGTTGGATTGAACACCATATGAAGCAGGTGCTACTGTGTCACATTGTTACACTTCACAAAGCAGAAAAATCGTATTTGATTATAAGCGATTAGAAGGACAGATGGCACTGCACATTACTCGGATTAAACTAGAAGTTGCAGA
>JADBJO010011484.1:31869-34369 GCA_016801955.1 Conus betulinus | reverse complement strand
CCTGTTCAGTAAAGGAATAATCTTCGCTGAGGCCAGTGTCAGGAACTGTGCCCAAGTTCCTGGTGGTTTTGTATGCTTCTTTGATAGGGGAGAGTGTCGACGAAAAGCATGGATCGCCTGTACAGGCTACTGAAATAAAGGAAGGATTTTAGAGGGTTTGTGTCTGCGCTCACCTGTTGAAGAAAGCTATGCAGCATATAGGTATGCTGAGCGGTGAACAGAGAGCTAAGGGAAATTTGTTACGTGTAGGATATGTAGTTTAAGATGAGAGAGAGGAACACTGGTCGGCGGGCGGCGCCAAAGCTATAGCGAGCTCTGCAGGAAACGCATGCTTCACAGTTTTCGTCAAAGATACAGGAGGTGTCTTGTATTACTGTAAATTGAAGGCCACGACTGGGTCATAATAAAGAGAAACCCCCACTAGGTAAGGCAAATAAAGAAGAAGAAGAAAAATGACAAAAAAGGGAAGATAATGTTCTTTTGAGGTAAAGAATAGTAATCGAGATCAATGTAGTTTCTTCTTCTTTCAGGAAATTAGAATAGGGTTTAGTCATTTTGTTGAGAGAGCACAAGCACAGTTTGTGGTTTTATTTTGTAAGTCGACGAGAAGTCGCAGAGACTAGACATTAGTGAAGAATTGTTTTAAGTCTGTGATTACCAGAATTTTTTTTTTCATTGAAACGATCATTTGGGATAAGATATATATTGCTTATATAGCCGAGCCGACCGCAAAGGGCCACATCAGGGCTGTCACCACACGTTAAAATCAACTCACAAGAAAAAATCGACTGTACATGGCAGTCAAAAACTAGCCACACATCTGCGAGCAATAAGTAAGTATTGACTGTACATGGCAGTCAGAAAACTAGCCACACAGCTGCGAGCAAAAGTAAGTATTGGCTGTACCATGGCAGTCAAAAACTCGACAAACAGTTCAGAGGATTGCCCAGAGACCAAAGTAGTCGTAAGATTTCAGTTTCATCTTTCTTTCCTTAGTGAGCACATAGAAAAGGGATTAAATTGTCAGAAAAAGTCCCTTGATTTTTTCTCCGTTTATAAACTCATTTTCTCGCGTGTGGTAAGATCGCTACCTTTCCTGAAGACAGTGACTTTAAGCTATCTGTATTCATTATTAGTTTCCAGCCCCCTCGCACTGTCCCTTAAAATAATCGTTTCAGCTGATAATAGACTGGCCCATTACTTTGTGCCTATGTTTGTGAACTGCTAGAACAATTCACAAGATATAAAACAGATGAGGAATCTCTATAGTATCGATGGAGAAAAAAAACAGTGACAAGATATAAATGGAGGAAAGAAGTTCATGTGATATTAAGTGAGAGAGGCAGCTACAAGATATTTGATTGGAGAAATGCGGTCACATGCATAAAGGGAGAGCAGCAATCATAAGACATGAAGGGAGAGAAACAGTCAAACAGTCAGAAATATTGAATGGAGAGCAGCAGTCGTAAGATTGGAAAGGGGGTAGAGGTGTGATTTTGATGGGAGAATGCAGTGCATGCCAAAAGGGAGATAAGCTGATCATAACAAAAAAAAGGGGTAAATGTACTCACACAATACAAAGGGAGAAAAGCATCAGAATAAAACAACAAGGAGATAAAAAGACAGCAGCCAAAAGACAACAAGGGAACAAATGTCACAAAAAAAAACAGTAGGGATAGAATCAGTAATAGGACATCCAGGGATAGAAGCAGTAATAAGACATCCAGGGGATAGAACACAGCAGTAATAAGACATCCAGGGAAGAAGCATAAATAAGACATCCAGGGATAGAACGCAGTAATAAGGCATCCTAGGGATAGAAGCAGTAATAAGGCATCCAGGGATAGAAGCAGTAATAAAACATCGAAGGAGGAGATGGGCAGTAATAAAGACATTGAGGGGACAGAAGCAGTAATAAGACATCGAGGGCGAGAAAGCAGTAATAAGACATCGAGGGAGAGAGGAAAAGTAATAAGACATCGAGGTAAGAGAAGCAGTAATAAGACATCGAGGGAGAGAAGCAATCCACAAAGATAACCAGAGAGAAAAACAGTCACAAAAATCACAAGGGACCGAAGCAGCCACCAAAGACCACAAAAGGAGAAGCATTCACAAGACTGAAAAAAGTCACTATAACTGCAAGGGAGAGAAACAGTCACAGATATCAAGGGAGAGAGACCCAGTCACAAGACAATAAGGGAGACAAGGCATTGGCAATGCATGAGAGAGAATCTCTACCCAGACGGAGAGAGCCAATTGGCAAACAGAAAGGGAGGATCAGACAGGGCGGAGAAAAGTGGAAAGTAACTCCGGACCATCAAAGACAAAGACCATCATCCACAATTACCCTTTTTTCATAAACACTGCTCGGTCCATTCAACAGTTGGGAAGTGCCAGCTACTTCACATTGTTTTTTTTTCCCCTGACAATCAGAAAGACAAAGGCCAGACGGCTATGAAGTCTTATAACTGACAAACAGTGATAAAGACCCAATTCCTAT
>JADBJO010011484.1:0-27500 GCA_016801955.1 Conus betulinus | reverse complement strand
ATCTGATCAAGTCTTACTCTATACTCCGGGGTTCGCCTGTAAACAGCTAACTGGCCGATTACGATAAACACAGAAAAACTGCAGTTTCACCATCACAATTACAACAAACCACCTAAAACTTTGGTAAGCGTTGTGGTAATAAGACAAAGCCAGGCGGCACAGACCAGACTGACCCTGAAGACCCCAGTTTGACCGACCTGGAAGGAGAGGTATGACCGCCAACAAGATGCCCACAAACCATGTCGATGTGCAGGCTTTGGATGTCGAACGTTCGTCAATACTGAGGGAACTTTTGGGGCAACAAAAGACGACAAAGTGACCTAGCACAATGAAGCAAAGAATCAAAATGGACACTTCAGTGGACAGAATGCAAAGGAACCCTGCCACCTTGCAGGTTCCACTCTCTGGGTCCATGACTTCTCCATGAGGAGGTAGTGCCCATAAAACAAGTTGTCTGCTGCTAAAGTGATGCTGATGTGACCTCCCATGCAGATGTTAGCAAGTGGTTGGTGGACAAAGGCTGTCACGAAAGTGTTTGCAAATGTGTCCTTGACTGTGCTTGAAACAACCAGGCAAAGCAGGTTCCCTAAAACAGCAGAAACACTCAGGAAGCAAAAGAAAACAATGTACAGTTCTGTGGGTAGTAATGTTGCACATGATGAAAGCGCAGTTTGAGGTGCTGAACACTTTATTTCAGTCACCTGTTGAGGAAGTAGGTCCGGGCAGCAACATCTATAGTTTGGAGGAGGAAACACCTTGCTTAAATGAACGGACTTTGAAAATAAATCTAAAGGAAAGTGACTTATTGGATTTCCTCGTAAATCCAGTTCAGACAATAGAGGCATGTTTTTAAAGCCCAGAAAATCGATGGATTCAATGATAGAAAAAGATGAATTCAAACGCTTTGCGTTCGGTAGAAATACAAATAGCAGACTGTCCAGTATGTTAACTTGAACATTAGACATTTCCACTGTCCTCAGTGCATAATATATTCGTTTTAATTCTGTCTGAACTGTTTGGGTGATGGGGTTATCATTCATTTGCAGAGTTTTTAGATGTGGCAACTCATAAAAGACATCCATGTTTATTATTTTTATCTGATTATTTGTCAAATCTACAGATATAAGGTTACTAAGCTTTATTTGTGAAATATTGACAATTTCACAATAAGACAAACGAAGGTGAATAAGATAGACATTATGTGTCAACTCACTCAGTGAGATTCGGGAACCTGTGGCGTCCAGGTATCGAAGGTGAGGATAGCTTTCAGCAGGAAATACGTCACTGCACAGGAAAGAGTGACCTTGACACCTACAGCCTTGAGGACAGGTGAAGTCACACATCAGTTCATCATCTCGTTGTGGACACTGGGCCCAGCCGTCACAGAGATGGTCACGATAGAGACACACTGTAGAAGCTCGACAGCGGTACAGTCCAACGCATGTCACTGTCTCACAGCCTTGTTCGTCCTCTCCGTAGGTACAGTCTGAAAACCCATTGCATCTGGTGTAGACAGCAGACAATTCAACGGTTCAGTTATGCATTGGAAATGGATATCAGGGCATGAGTCATCCTTTTTCAGGATTTGGTACGTAAAATATCCACAGCCATCCAGGTTGATAAACAGCCGTTGTTTTATGTCCTCGTCATTGACGTGAGTGCAGTGGGGACACGGGTTATCAGAGTCCTCAGGACAGCCCCTCTCATCCGAATCATCTGCACAGTCTGAACTGGTTGCACCGTTGGCTGTGTAATAACGTACTGAAAATCAGAGCACCTGAACCTCTGATGTAATCGGTGCTCACAGAAAGATTCGTCACTGTGATCCTGACAGTCTGAACGGAAGTCACACACCAGTGTGTGCTGCAGTGTGGCGCTGCCATCATCACATCTGAACATGTGATAGATGGGGAATGCACCCCCCTCAGAAAGAATCAGACCAGTCTTTGGCTGATCGGTCATGTTGGGGAACACTGAAACCAACAAACAGCTTTTCTTGCAATGACTTTGGGGATCACATGACAAGAACACACGTGTACACTGTGGTTGCTTGGACAAGCTAGTAAACATTGCATTGTGGGCACTGCGATAAGTTGAAGGTTTTCAAATCGAGCCAATGCAATAAGTGAAGGAGACATGCGAGGTTTTGGCAGTGGTGTTTCGCATAATGCGGTATAGGTGAATGACAGATAGATTTGTTCGGGCATTCCAGTCGCCAGTTGTCAGTATTCTATTCCGCCGTGATGGTAAATAGCGGTACGGTGTAGACCGGAAAGAAAATTTGGGGCCCATAATATACATTAAGGTGTTGTCAGACCATTTCCGAAGTTTACTATACATAAAAAGTGCTTTATGCCATCCTGCCATACACCCTATTAGGATCTCAAAGCCGCTGAACTTTCGGAAAATATGAAGTGAGTCTTCTTGTTCCCTTTTATTTTTCAGTGTTGCCAGTGTTCCCTTGTTATCCTGACACACGCGAGTAAACACAATATGATTTTGTAATGGACTGCATGTGATTAATTTAAAACATTTGTAACGTGAAGCTACCAGACCCTGGCATCCAGAACTACTAAATGGGCAATGCTCTGTCTCATCCCGACCATCCTCACATTCAGGCTTTTGATTACAATGTACATGTTCCCGAAATTTAATGTAATTCCTTACAGAGCAGTTGAACAGGTCACTGGGCAATTTCTGTGGAGTGTCGCTCAACCGTTAGAACTGCAAAGTATATTTGAGATATGCGTGAATAACGTACACAAATTGAAACATGAATTGAAGATATGATGTGACAAAGATGACAGCCGGTGCAAAACAATCAATACACACATCTGTCACATGTTGAATGGATGTACCCAATTTTCTGTAAGCCACTTTAAACTTCCGGCCGTCCGAACACAAGCGAGACTCGTATGTCTCTTGAACACTGACCATGATCACACTCTCAGACGGAATTTTCAGTTTTTCGTGAACGTATATGTCAGGAATATATGGTACTATAACATATCCCGAATGTTCAGAAATGTGTGCTATAACCATTGTAATTTTTTTACTTGGCTTAATCTCAACTTGAATGGAAGATTTGTGCCTACTTCTGATTTGCAAGCAGTTTGTGTCCGAATAGAAAAAATCTCTTCAAGCCCATGAATATCGCAGGAGATCATGACATTCCTTCGTCTCCCAGCATGTCTTTATTTGTACTACCCACTTGCTGGAACCACACACCAGTAAGCCAAGCGTCGGATTCGAGCTCGTGCGTACGAACCTGGTGGCACCAGGCTCTTTCTTTCACAGAAAAGGGTGAATTTTCCACAAACCCCGTAGACGACTCCTTGGTTTTCTCCTAAGTATGTCATACCATCCAAAGCCTTACATGACGATACGTTGACCTCCATGATGATGATATTTACACTGGACTGATTGAAAAAGGTGTTCCACATCTCCACATGCATCACTGAGCTTCAATGAATGGCCACTGGTGTTAAATTCCCTATAGTTTTCTATCCCGTGATTCACACCTTGTCTGCGCAAGTTACAGAACGTGCCCCCTTTTCTTCTACCCAACGTTAGCACCCCCTCCCTCCCCACAGAGAGAGAGAGAGAGAGAGAGAGAGAGAGAGAGAGAGAGAGAGACACTCAAGCTCAAGACTCAAGATAATTCGTTCATGATTAGGCCATTGCCCCTCATGAAGGGGTGCTAGCAAATACAATCACAAAAGCACCCTAAGGATACACACAGACATAACCAATAATGTTCAAAAACTATTCTAAGATAACATAGAAGACCGCAGTTTGAACGCTTTAAAAAGATAAATCATTCTCATTAATTCACCTGATGTCACTAAATACACATTGTCACCAGCATATATTTTCGTCAGCAACGATAAATGCTGAATTCCATTGCACATATGGTCACTGACACATATTGCCGTCAGCGTACATGTGTTGTTTGCGACAATAAATGCCGAGTTTCAAGGACATATTGTCACCGGCAATTATTATAGCCACAACATTTTCTAGTTCAGTTCAGTGGTTTATTTAAAGTCTGTTCACCATTGATGATCTTAGACGCAAAATAATCCAAAACGTCATCACTGTCTAACAGTGCTTAACCTCAAGATAAAAAATAACAAAAATAACTTACCGAATTAATATTATTAAAAAGAAGCATCACATCAAAGCAACTTGGCAATTTTAGATTGTGTGATAATAGTAGCAATGTTTATGATAGTAGGCCTGGACAATATTTGACTGATATCTTGGACTTTGATGTCAACAGGAAATTTCTAGCCAGCGACAAGAGATGCCGATTTGCACAGCATGTTGTGCTGGCACAAATTACCGTCAGCATTTGGCTGCTGCTGGCGACAATTTATGTCGACTTTAAGGGTACATAATTATTGCCGTCTGTAAATATACTCTCCACGACGACAATATATACCGACTTCATGGCGCATATTGTTAGCGGAACACATTGTCGTCGCAGGTATAGTGTGCTCTGTACCAATAAGACAAGCATGTATGTGGGGGGGTGTGTTTTTTTGTTGTTGTTTTTTTTCCACTAGGACGCCACCTATCTAGAGCAGCGTCATGACTACCCACCCACAAGTAAAAACTATTCAACATCACGGTAGCGAAGATGTATGCTCCTCATCAGATAAATAGGGTGACCAGACTAAAAGAAGTCAGCCCTCAGCTCCAAACATGGTCAGCAAGGCGGACTAGAGAGACAAGCTTATTATTAGGGATGCCTGGAATGCCAAAGTTGTCACAGATGCCCAGGAGGACCAGAAGAACTGCTGCAGCCCCTGCTGTAATATCAGACCCCTGAATCCACTGGCATTTTCCATCTTCCTGTATCCACGTGAGACATGAACCCTCGCCGTGGATCTGGAAGAGAGACTCCAACCCATGGCGATGACGTGTTGTTGCAAGATACTAAGTGTCAGATAGGCTGATCATTTTGGCGATGAATGAGTGTGCAGAGACCGTCACGCAGGTCATCAGACCATGCCAGTATCAATCAGCAGTTTCTGAACGTCGTTTACATTTCAAATCCTCAGGGCTCATTGTTCTGACTTTGTTGCTTATAGATTGTACTACCTTGAATTGTACTACCTTGAATTGTACTACCTTGATTGTGCTACCTTGAATTGTACTGCCTTGAATTGTACTACCTTGAATACTGTTAACTGTACCTGTGCTACGATTCACACGGCATGTGGTTACCTATCAGGCAACAATATTTCTAGTTATAGACTGGTCACACTTATTTCCCAGGTCAGTAAAGTCATGGAATCACATATTGTGAAGAGAACATAATGCTATACCATTCAATCAAGCGGTACTCAGAAATAGTCAAACTGACAATACAGATTAAATGCCATTTGCGAAGCGGGAAAGTGCATAAGCACTCTCCCTTGAGGTCGTGAAGGATTATGTCAGAGTTTGGCGTTCTACACTTATCTGAACTCAAGGATACTGAGTTTGGGGAAAACACACGTGACTACATTAAATCTTTTCTGGCTAACAGAAGTATGTTAGAACGCAAATTAAATTCGTCAGCACACAGCGTAGAAGTAGTTATACCTCAAGGCTCAATACTGACCTAAATTCCATTTAATTTTTAGTAGATGACTTACCAGATCTTGTTTTAAATTAGACGAGTGTTGTCTAGTATGTCGATGATATTGCTATTTGAATGCCATGTTCAATTCGGAAAGCAACACCCCAAAGTTTCTTTTTTTTTTTTTTTTAACCCTATGAAATATATCCAATGGAAATTGGCAGCCTTAGCAAAATCATGATCATTAACGGATTGGAATTTTCTTTAGAAAGAGTAAGTATATTGACCTGATGTTTAATATTAGCTGCAACTGCCTTAATGTTTTTCTATTAACATTAAGTAGATCTTTTTCATGGTAGCGATCAAAATCATAGGTTTTCTTGAAAAAGGAAGCTGTGGTCAAAACCGAACAGGACAGAAGTATTGATTATATTTTGTCAATGGCCAGAAACAGCCTTCATTTTTCAAAGACAACGAATTGACATGAATGGTGAGAGAGCACAGCAAACTTCATTCATTTAGCAACATCTCTAGAGCTGAGTAAAACAGACTTATGATCAGAAGATAAAGATTTCACTGCTTAAATCATGTGCCCAGAAAAGCTTCAAAGTTAGGACAGCACAGGCGTCCTGGTGTCAACAGATGAAACTTACAGAGGAGCTGGTAGTTCACCCTTTGGTGAATACAGAAAATAGCATGGATAAAAAAAGTGAGAATTTCTGCTGTAAATTACCATATCAACAAAGAATTGTGAACAACTTCAGACTCTCACTTTCTGAAGAGAAGTCCTAACTATCTTCCCTTTCTAATTTACTATTCTACGCGCGCGCGCGCGCGCGCGCTCACACACACACACACACACACACACACACACACACACAACACACACACACATATATACCATATATATATATATATATATATATATATATATATATATATAAAATACCTGCATAGGAATTAAAAAGCAATGTTTGGCACTGAGTTTGCACCGTTATACTCTGAAGCGTGCTCCAATCACTTGGCATCAGTGGCGAGGGCGCAGGTTTCAGAGCAGTATGTCAACGCAGTTAAGTTGTCACCAGTAGATCTGTCAATCAACAAGGGAAAGCATGTGCTAGTTTTTCAATGCCTCACTTAAAGACGGAAAAGTCATTTTCTCTTCAGCATAATTATTGAATATTTACGGGAGATTTTAACGCGTCAGTCATGGCTTTGCAACACGTTGTAAGTTTACCACTGGTTCTTTCCCAAGCCTTGTTCATGTCAACTTCTGATCAATCCTTCAAGCCATGAGTGACAATCGGAATAGAGAACGACTTGATGTTTTTTTAGAAGAAATATCTCTTACACGTTGTGTTGGAAGGTTTTGTCGTTTCTCTCTGTGGAATGTCAATAAATAAAACAGCTGGTCCAAGTGCTAGTTTAAGTGCCAAAATTCATGTCGCCCAACACCCTTGGGGATCCCATTGTCATCGCATTACGTATGCTGATTGTTTCAAAGTAATCTCTTATTCTAGACATGAACACATAGAGAAAATAACCCTTGTATCAAAACATGCATTCAAGGTACAAGACACCATGCCTGTATTAAATACCAAATAAGACTTGATGCCTGGAAAACATTCTTTTAAAATGTAATGTATGTGCAGTCAAATTCTGTTTCCATCAGACATATTCTTTTTGAATGTCTTCAGTTAGTCAAGATTTGAGAGAAAAGAAGACAGAAAAAAGAGAAGAAAGAAAGAGATCTTTCCCGAAGGTTCCATCGGGACCCAGGGAAGCACTGACTTCAACTGCTGAACCACTAGACATATTATTTTGAGTGCTTTCAACTACTCAACATTTAATCAGACGATGATCTGATGTTGATGCAGATGGTGTTTTATACAAGGGAGACGATTTGAACAGCAAAAAGGATTAAATTTATTTTGTTGTTAGACGCAGTAAAAAGAAGAGCCTACTGATCGTGTAATGTACCCCCTGTTTCTTCCCCCCACCCCCTCCCTGCCATCTCAGATCCAAAACTCTTCCCATCTCTTTCACCACGTGTCATCTCAGCCTCAGCTAGAAGTGAGTTATTGTATGATTGCATGTTGGTATGTATGCATTTTCATCACAATTATGTTTTTCATCAGAGCGTGTTTCGCTTTATTTCCCATACTTTCTTCCTTTATGCAATATAACAAATAAGTGAGCACACATTCAGTACGATATACTTGTTTCCTGGGAAAAAAATCCAGAACCTTCCTCACTTTCTGAAAGGCAGCGTGACGTCAATGCTTACTACAGTGACGCAAAAACAAGAATCGTCATTCATTGCATCATTCATTGCGTCATTCATTGCAACATTTGAACTTCGTACTCTAAAGTTAAATCTGGAGTATCCTTAATGGTTTTTTAATCCAGACTACTGACCTTGGTAATTAGGATTCAGAAAGAGAAGACATCTTGGGCAGCTGTCCATTTCATCAACTGATGTAGGAGTCCAAGTCCACGGTTACAGTTTAGGTCCCAAATGATGTATATTCTCTATTACACTCAAAGCTGCACCTGGGTTTTGTCAGACGATCAGGCCAGTACCAAAACATATTCACCGCGCACAGACCAGGCCCTTGGTCCATACCATACCTGACTCTGAGGCAGGCTCATGTCCGTTCCTTTTTTTTTCTTTTTACAATGCAAGCACGATCCACATGACCCTTCAATTTCCTGTCGTTCTGCCCGACTTTTCACTCCAAAATCCGGTTCCCCTACCAATGGCGTAGAAACACACAAGGAGTCCACAAGTCATGCATCATTCTACTGACCCCAAATTCCAAGATTAAAATCATTTTTTTTTTCACATTCCAAAAATTTAATTTCACAGAGCCAGGACGATTTTCATCTGTTCAAACTTTGATGTTTACTACTTGATCTATGCTGTAGCTCTGAACTCTGACCTAAAACAAGGCCTGTGGAGACAATACAGACTTAGACTATGTACAAGGGCCTAGGCAGATCATGACTCAAAGACCTCGAAAATATGAGCCTTCTTAATTCTGCTCAGATAATTGAAAGCGTGCTTTTGATCTAACAAAATTGATACAAAATTAGAGGCACTACTGATACCATTTAAACTGATGCCGTTACCAGAATTTGTTGTTGTGTTGTTGTTGTTGTTATTGTTTTCATTCTTTCTTTCTTTCTTTCTTCTCCCCAGTGAGTGAAAACCTTGCCGTTGGTTGTGGGAGCTTGCGTGTCTCTATGACCCTGAGAGCTATGCTGGCGGGAGATTCGTCTCCTGGGTGGCTTGGGCCACCCAAGCCAGACAGGTAAAAGGGGTAGAGACCAGGCAAGAAAGAGCACTGAGAAAAGGGAGTTTTAGGTGGCCCTCCAGGTTAGGTCCTCCGGTTGAATTGGGCTAACAATCCGGTCCGAGAAAACTAACTTTTTTGCTCTCTCCAGCAGAAGAGCCCATGACGCGAGCTGGTGAAAGCCTTCAGGAAGCCAGCGTGCGCCGACAAACTCTTCTGACGACCAAATCCAAGACAGGATAGGGATCTGGAACATCAGAACCCTACACGAGACTGAAAAAAAACCAGCCGCAACAGCGCAAAGTGAGTAGTGAGATGCACAGGTACAACCTAAAGATCCTTGGCCTGAGCGAGACTAGATGGACAGGAACAGGAAGAACAAGGCAAACAAGTGGAGGGCACTATCAATCTACTCTGGGACCAGAAGAAGACCAGCCACACACGCACGGAGTAGCGCTGCTGATGACACCTGAGGCGATGCGAGCACTGCTGTTCTGGGAAACCAGTGTCACAAGGATTTGTCACCGTAAGGTTCAATTCAAAGGGCAAGAAAACCACCATCTTACAGTGCTACGACCCCCCACAAAACGTAGCAGACCCAGGAGGAAAAAAAAGGAGGAGTTCTACAATCAACTCCAAACAGTCATGGATAGAGTGCCGAAGAGAGACCTTAAGATCCTCATGGGAGATCTCAATGCCAAAGTGGGAACGAACAACAAGGGCAGAGAGAGCAGACTATGGGCATACATGGAACAGGAATACAAAATGAAAATGGAGAACTGTTGTGGCATTCTGTGCTTTCAACGAACATGGTCATCGGAGGCATGTTTTCCCACACAAAAAACATTCACAAGATGACTTGGAATTCACCTGATGGGAAGACCCAGAACCAAATCGACCACATTACCATCGGCAGAAAATAGCGCAGAAGTTTACATGACGTGAGAGTGAAACGAGGAGCAGACGCAGCATCAGACCACAACCTTGTGATAGCTGTGCTAAAGACCAAATTGAAAGCCTACAAAGACCAAGCAGGGCCGACTATCACATAAGTACAATGTACACAGTCTGAAGGAGAGAGTGACACAACAGAGGAGTTCAAAACTGGAACTGAGAAACAGATTCAGCATACTTGACCAACTTGCTGAAGAGAAGAAACAATCGAAGACCACTGGTGTGGCCTGAGGGGTAGGTCTGGCGATGACATGTAAAGAAGTGCTTGGAAAGAAGCGAAGAAAAAACACAAAGGATGGGCTGAACAGCTGAACATGGGCCCCTCATCACAGAGCGGAAGTACCTAAAAAGACCAGATCAACCAGACCCAAGACCAAGACCACAAGCAAGAGAGTTACAGGCACACTACTGGGAAGTCAACCGCCAAGTCAAGAAAAGTGGTGCTAGGCAAGACAAGAAAACAATTCATCCATGAGCTCATAGAAGAGAGAGAGGCAGAAACAGGAACGGCAGGAGCGACAGCAGGAGAGAAACATGAAAAAAAGACTGCATGAGTTTACTCGAACACTTTCTGGAAAGACCAGCAACCCCCAGTCTCCCCTGTCAAAGACAAGGAGGGAAACACCATTGCAGGAGAAAGCTGAACAGAGAGCAAGACGAGGTGGGGCAGAGCACTTTTTTAAAGAGACACTGAATAGACCTGCACCCACCCCTGTCCCCCCCCTCCCCAGACATTCCACCACACAACCCAGCTTCTGGACATCAACACAGGTCCACCAACCAAGACGGAAGGAAGTTACCAAAGCCATCAAGTCACTGAAGTCAGGGGTTTAAATTCAGGTGTGCTTTCAGGTAAGCAGCGGGTCCAGACGGAATTCCACCTGAAGCACTGAAAAGCAGACATCCAGACGTCAACAGAGAGATGCTGCATCCACTCCTAAGCAAGATCTGGGAGCAGGAACGAGTGCCAGAAGACTGGAAAAGAGGCCACCTGGTGAACGTGAAGCTGCCGAAGAAGAGGAAAGAAAGGGGACTTGTCATCCTGTAACAACTGGAGAGGGATTATGCTGCTGTCCATCCTGGGGAAGGTGCTAGCCAAGATCATGCTAGAGAGACTAAAAGACCGCCCTAGACAAGACCCCCCCAAGCCAGCAAGAGAAAAGCAGCAGGATTTTGCCATGCACGAACCCCAAATCGCCAGCATGAAAATTATCATCGAGCAGGCTCTAGAGTGTGAGACCCCCACTGTACGCAGTATTTGTGGGATTTCCAGAGGGTGTTTTTGACAGCCGTCGACAGAGATACCATCTGGAAACTCATGCACCACTATGGCTTCCCACCCACCAAGTTTGTTGCCATCATCCAGCAACCTTCTACGAGGAGGGATGCCAATGCCGAGTCGTCCCACGACGGGAAGCTAACGAAGCCCTTCACTGTACAAAACCAGCGTCCGTCAGTGGTGTGTCTACATCGCCACAACGTTTTTCCTGATGGTCGTTGACTGGATATAATGCGGGCAGTCTACAGATGGGCAAGGGGACAGGGAGGATCCAGTGGACTTTCACCAAGCAACTGGAAAGACCCTGGACTTCGCCGACGACATCAGCCTTCTCTCCCACACAAACAACAGACACACAAGAGAAGCTGTGCCAGGGTAGCAGAAGAAGGCAGGAAAGACGGGCCTCCAAATCAAACAAAGGGGAAACAGAAAAGCCACGAGAGTTGTCAACAACAACACCAGCAACGAGACCCACTACGACTACAACAGGAAGATAGCATTGAAGTTGACAAGTTTGTCTACCTCGGCAGTGTGATCAGCAAAGATGGAGGTACAGATGAGGATATCAAGAACCGCATCAATAAAGCCAGGCACACATCTTTATTACACTACGGCCTATCTGGAATTCCTCTGGCCTATCACTCCAGAACAAGATCAGAATCTTCAACTCAAATGTGAAAAATCTGTCCTTCTATATGGTTCTGAAAACGTGGCAACAACAAAGGCAAAGTCCACACAAAACTCCAAACATTTATCAACAGATGTCTGCAAAACATGTGAAACATCAGATGGCCATATGGTTATTGCCAACACAGAACTGTGGAACAAGACCAAGCAAGTTCCATATAGAAGCAGAAATCAGAAACGGATAGTGGGGAATGGATTGGCCACACCCTCAGAAAGTCTCCATCCAACATCGCAAGACAAGCCCTTGAATGGAACCCTCAGGGCAAAAAGAAAAAGTGGGGGGAAGACCAAGGCAGACATGGCGAAGGAGTACCGACGCAGAAGTGAAGGCTTCCGGATGACGTGGGGCCGAGCTGGAAGAGAGGATCTCCCCGGAAACTGTGTCCGCTGGAAGAGTGTGGTTGCGGCCCTATGTTCCCCAGGGAATTCAGAGGACTAAAGTCAAATAATTCAAGGTCTTTCTTTCTCCCCAGCAGTGGGTTCCCCAATCAAAAAAAGGGGTGAACAGATATTTGAAATATTATCACAAATGGTCTGTTTGTTTCCATGCATGTAGTGAATGAATAAGGCTGTCCATGCGAAAATACTGAGTTGATAATAAAAACTAGACCTATCAGACCACCTCATTGAAATGACAGCCCAGCAACTGTATAACATTTTTCCCCTCCACCACCCCCCGCCTTTACTAGTTTTTGTTTTGTTTTGTTTTGTTTTAATTTCTTCTTTCATTTTTTTGGTTGTTGTAGAGGCGGTCCTTTTTTTTTTTTTTTCTTTTCTCTTCGTTTTTTCCCCTCTGTCTCCCTTCTCCTCCCCTCATCTCTCACGCACCATGCAAGTCTGTATGCTTTGTTACTATCAATGGACATGATTATCTTGCTGATTTTAATATTTTGGCGTTTGTTACAGCGGCGTTCTGGGTTTTTTCTTTGCCTAGGTTTGGTGTTGTTCACATTCACACCAGTGTGTTGGTGTTGGAAACATTCAAACCATGTGTAAGGCCCGGGTTGAAAAGAAAGAAAAGGACGAAAAGGTAAGATGAAGAAAGAAGAGGCTCGGGGGCATCTTTTACGGGAAACCATCCTTGAAACGAAAGACGAAAAAAAAGGATGGGCGATGCTAAGGATCACAGCCAGAGGGCGCGAAGAGAGAGAAACGGGAAACAAGAGAGAGAGAGAGAGAGAGAGAGAGAGGAGGAGAGAGAGAGAGAGAGAGAGAGAGCAAAATTGCTGATATATTATATATATGTATGTGTATGTATATATATATATATATATATATATAAGATATATATATATATCTATATATATAATATATATACAAAGGAACAACAGGAGAGTGAGAGAGAGACTGGAGAGAGCGAGAGAGAGAGAGAGAGAGAGAGAGACTGCTTTTTGTGGGTGTGCATGTGTGTTGTTGATTTTGCGTATGTGCGTGCATGATATAGTGTGTGTGTGTGTGTGTGTGTGTGTGTGTGTGTGTGTGTGTGTGTGGTGTGTTGTGGTGTGTGTGTGTGTGTGTGTGAGCGCGTCGTGCAGCGTGAATGTGCGTGTGTGTGTGTGCTATGGCAAATACAAAAAGTATCGGAGGTATTTCTCAATTCGTCCCCCCCACCAGCTTTTCTGTCCCCTTTTTTCCCCCTTTTTTAACCCTTCCTTTCTTCCTCCCGAGACCCCCCCCCCCCCCCCCACCCCCCCAACACCCCCCCCCCACCCCCCCCCCCCCCCCCCTTTTATTTGTGGTTACCGTTTATCGTTCATTTACAAATATCTAGATTTGTGATTCTATGCTGACTAAAGCTTCTTTTCCTTCAAGCGGTATGATATTTGTTGTTCAAAAGTTAGAAACAGAGGGAACAGAGGGAACGTTGATTTGGTCTTTTTGCGATGCTTATGCCATTTTACTGACTAGAATAGTCATATTTATGGTCTTTAAGTTTTCCTTGCGTTGTTCGTTGGCTCTGTAGTCCAAATAAAACAATTGCATAAGCTGATCTCTATGTGCTTTCCTATTAAGCTATGAATAAATATCTTTGATTTTCTTCCAAAATGCTTTAACTGGAGCACATTCATAAAAGAAATGCTATGTGTAATCTATTTCATCCCTGCATGTTGAGCATTTGTTGTCCTCTGTTACTTTCATTTTGTGTAGGAGTATGTTTGTTGGATATAGTTGTGTATTAGCTTCCACTGCAGCTCTTTCAAACGAACTTCCTTGGTAACACAACTCAGGGATTTGCCATATGCTTTCAGTGATTTCGATTCGTAATCTTCTGAGCCAAAACCCGTATGCACATGGTTTAATTCTTTTCTCCCTTTTTCCCTCGGTTGTCCCTCTCTTACAATTTTAATATGTTATTTGGCTTTGTATTATACAGCTGGACTTCGCATTCCGGAGTATTTTCTGCCTCTGTTCTCAAGTCATTGTTATTTATGGCGTTTACCATTGCGTTATACTGCATAAGGGTATTGGCTGCATTTTGGTTAAACTTTGTTCTGGATTTCTTGTAATGATAAAAATCTGTTTTCATTAGCTGAAATAATGTCCCTGACTCTTTTGATATTGTTGTTTTTCCATGTACTGAAAAGAGAGGGGTTTTGTTTTTGTATTGTATCGAGCTGTTGTTCCATAAGAGTTGATTTTGAAGATTGTTTGTATTGACATCATTTTTCAGGTCTAATCGTTAGTATTCTCTAGGTAAGTCCACATTGTTTTTTTTTTTCCCCAGAATTCGCTTTTTATACATTTAATTGCATTTACACTGGCTGGTGGAACAATTGATTTTTAAAAATACTTCTTCCATTTGCTATTTTTTGTTAAAATGCCATTTAGGAATGAAGGTCCAACTTTCATTTTCTGATATGTAGAGCTTTCTAAACCCATTGCAGATAAAAACATTTTTGTAAATCGTTTATCTTTGTCATGTTTAACCCTCCTTCTTTTTCGATTTCCTTCCATTTATTTCGCTTTATTTTTTTATTTTATTTTATTTTTCAAAAGCATTTCTGTTTGAGTGCTTCCTTTGCCAACTTATACAATTCACGATTTATTTTTATTAAGAATCTGATCAGGTAATCCAATTGATTGCATTACAAATGTGAACTGGCTAATTGATAACGTTTTTACTATCACTATTTTTCCCATGAATACCGAGGTCCCCTTCTACTCCAGGATTTTATGAGATCTTGCATTTTGTGTACCCTTCCTATCCAATTTTCTTCCCATATCTTGTGCTCTTATGTCATTTGTGAAATATACGCCACGTATTTTTATTTTATCTGTCAATGTATATGGCAGTACGTCATCGTCTACATGCCTTCCGATTTTCATTGCTTTTGTTTTTTCTTGGTTTTAGTGTGAGGCCTGAAAATTTTGCAAAATCTGAAATGATTCCTGCAGCATGTGCCCATATCAATTTGCATTTTTTCAGAATAGTTGTGGTATCATCTGGCCACTGGTTTTATCTTTATTTTTTCAGTATCTTGGTTATTTTTTAGGCACCCCTAACGCCTTCGATATTATTACTGCTTCTTATTTTAATTGCCAATATTTCAACTGCCAAAAAAAGGCTAGAGGGGAGAAATTGGACATCCTTGTCTGATGCCACACGTTTAATGAAAAAGATTCAGATAACCATCCTCCATGATTAATGCTGCTAAAGGTATTATTACCTATAGTCCTGGTCCATTTCCTGAACTGTTCTCCCAAAACCAAGAAAGTGAAAGCATGTGATAAAAAGTGTCTGGATATGCTATCAAAGGCTTTACAATAATCGAGGGCAAGGAGATACCCAGCTTGGTCTGTATTATGAAGATAATCTATGACATCGTCGATTGTTCGGATAATGGTTGAAATATTTCTACCTTTTAAATACCCTACTTGTTCTTCATTAATTAGTTTAGATATAACCTTGCTGAGTCTTTCTGCAAGCACTTTAGCTAAGATCTTATAATCTGTGTTAGATAAACGTAATTGGCCTCCAGTTATTGAGTCTGTCGCGTGTTAATTCTTTGCCTTTGTGCATCAATATATTATCCCTTGCCTCTGAGAATATGGTCATCCTTTTTTCATATGATTCGTTGAAAGAATCGGTTTAGATGGTGCATGTAGTATTTTGACTTTGTTTCAAAAAAAAAAATATATATTTATATATATATTTTTTTTTTAAATTGCTTATTTTTATCTATCTTTATGGGAAAAATTGGTAGGCGGTGAATCCATTTTTTCATTTCTTTCACCTTTGTGTCCAGACTTTATGTAGATCTTTTGATTCATGTACTTCAGTATTGCAAAAGTTTAATCCCAGTAGTTTTTCTTGGCTCTGGCCACAACTTTATTATGCTGTGTCGAATTTAGGATCTTTTTCATATCTTGCCAAAAAGTTCTTCTATATTGTTGTCTATATCATTAGACAGAATAATGACCTGATCTTTTCTTTCTTGTGTCCTTTTTCCTTTTTTGTTTTGGTATAAACAGCTTTTAAACCACAGTCTTTTTGAAAAGATTCTTTTTATGTGCCACCGCCCTCCCTCTTCACACTCTTTTTGTACACCATATGTTTGTCCACTATGTTTCTTCGGTTTGATGATATCCTTTTCAAAATTGGAATAGACTCGGTAGCGGTATGATTAGAATTGCTTCTTTTGCTTCTGTTTCGGTAAAATAAAAGGTGTCAATACAATCATTTTCAAAAAGATCCAATGTCATGTGTCATTAAGATACTTGGAAAGACAACCAGTTAGCAAAATTTATATTGAAACTTTGGTATTTTGTCTCTACACTCATTCTCGGTATATCTATCAACCTTCGTCTTCCAAAAATTATTTCAATTGGAATGGTGATCACTTCCTAAACTATCTCTCACACACTGACCATGCTACAATTAATTGCAAATTCTGGTGAAATCAGTGATAAATCGAACCGAAGTTGCTCTGTGATTGGGTACATCTGGTATTCTAGTGACAGAAACCATCGTTTAATAAGTATAGATTTGCATCAGATATGTTTTCAATCAGACTGGTTACTTGTAACTTTTGTGCAACCATTCTCCCAGAACGGGGCACATGCCGGTTAAAAGCTCCCAGAATATCCATTTTGGAATTTTGTATCCAGTGTTTTGATCCAATCAGTGTTGTCGTTTAATTGGACCATTTGGAAGATAGAACAGACATAACTTAACATTCAGCTTGTTATTGACTTTGCATCATAGCTCCTGTCCTGTATAGAGCCTCTATGTCATTTGATATGTATGTGGAGATATAGTTTTGGAGTAATTCATATCACGTCCCCGTCTTAAATATAACACAGGTTTGTACTTTCGTTGATGTTTTTTACAATCCTGAAGCAATGGAGGATAAAAATAGTTTTGTATGATCTTTGGCAAACTTTATTGCTTTGCACATTTAGAGAGGATTCCTGAAGTGCCAGTACGTAATATGTGTGATTTTGTAAGTGACGTTCTAAAAACACCAAATTGGTGGTTTGATGATCTACAGTTCCATTGTAAAAATCGAGAATTTTAGACATGTCTTGTAATGGGATCAAATCAATACATAACTAAAACTATATCAACCAAAGACCTAAGTTACTCTGAGCAGAAAGATGGGTGGAAAAAGAATAGAAATTGGTCCAAATGAAATTATCAGCCGACAAAATGATTGGGGTTTACTCAGTAAGAACATGTGCCCTGAAACAACATTGGGAACCACTGCTGCAGATACATTATACACGGTTGATAGAACGTTCCATATTTAAAGCCCTAACTGTTTAGGTGAAAATTGTTTTAGTGAATATGCTACTTACCCCCATCTCTGCAGTTACATCATACATGTTCTACACACCATGGCACCAGAAAATGCCAAAAGAACCGATGATGACCATAGGGAGGACCTGGTTGCCTGCAGTTGCATTCCATCCTGCCTGACGAAAAGCTGAATTCTCACCGGTTTCTTCGGCTTCGTCCAGAAGACATGTCGCAGTGTCTCCCCTAAAACTGATTCTTACTTTCTGTCAATGGAGAGCCTAAAATTAGTCTGATGGTTTGTTGTCGGGGATGGAGACTATCAATTAGCTGCAGATTTCATGCCATAAATCATGTTAGCATTTTATCCTCTTTCTTTAATGAGCTTGGCAAGTTCCCCTCTACTTGGCAGAACCATTATATGTCATCTGCGAAGGCAAAGGGTTTGTGACGGTTTCTTCTCCCAATGCTGATGTTCCAGTGCATCATGATGCAGTCTTAGGGTAGATTGAAAAACATTGCAAAAAGTGTACAAAAATAGAAGACCAGCGAACCAGACGAAACCTCAAAACCCAGTAGACCGCCTAGTTAAACCACTGAGGCTCCAGTAGCGCCTTGTTGAGTGTTGCGTTAGGCCTGCTTTGGAGTGCAGTTAATTTGAATGGTGTTGATAAGCATTTTTGTAACAATTTTATTTTAGCTGACAGCGCCTCCTGCCAGGACACTATCAAACGCTTCCTTATAAGTCTATAATGACCAGATTAGAACTTTCTTTCTTGTTGGAGATGTGTTTTTTTTTTTTTCTATGGGTACGCGGGGTTAAAGATCTGGTTTTTTTTTTTTTTTTTTTTGGGTGGTGGGGTCTGTTTGACGCCTTTGCACGCCCACTAACAAATTCAATTTTAGCGTCCGCTCTTCTCAGAGCAATGATGAAGATCTGATTGACATTGAGACTTTATTTTCACCAAGCAGTAGTTTCCCTATGTCCCACTGTTTGATGTCCCCTTTTGCAGAATTTACCGTTTCAGTGCAAAACCCTACTGCGTTCATAGCCCTAAGCTCTTGAAGTGAGCCAAAACAGGCAGGCCAAACGTGGCCACATTCCATTAGAGCCCACAGGAAAGACCAAAAGAGAAAACAAAGTTCATTCAAGTATGGGCTGATGAGGCATTCAGAAGAAGCTGGAACTCCTGCACTAGAAATTTTTTTATATTTGCACACATTAGAAAAAGTCATTGCTGATGAATATAGAAAAAAAAAGGCCTTGAAGAAAAGGAAAAATAAGAAGAAAATAATAAAAGCCGCATTCTAGTAGGCCAATAAAGAGCTGATGAATGGAAGATATCAGTGCCCCATTTTACGATGGCCCGCACAGTCGCTCGTTTTTCAGCCAAAGCCGTGTTAAACGCAAAGCGTCATGCAATCATTCTATGTCATATACCATGCCGTATTTGTCCCTAGCTAGATGTAAATGCAACAGTGATATCTGCTTACAGCTGTAACCTATTCAGAAATAAAATTAGCACACTTTTGTGACATGCTGGTCAAATTGCACCATGTCATATACTAAAGGCAGTGTGTCGGAGGGTTTATTTTCCTTTCTGCGTGGAAAAAAAATGACGATTAGTGACGGAGTTTGTGGGCGCCTTTCGTCAGAGTGCCCAGATTTTGTTGCTGACGATGGGACTTCGAAAAAATATTTTACTACTACTAGTTACTGCGTTGTTTTTGTCCTGAGCACGAATGGTGCTGCCTTTTGCTTTGTTTTGTGTCTGGTCAAGTTTTTTTTTTCAATGTTGAGCGCTTTTTTTGTCGTCCCACGTCTGGTCCACGTCTAAATACTTTTTTTGAAGCGCCTAATTCTGCGTCACTGCTCCACGTAGTCCACAGTTCTTTTGAATTTCTGAATTTCTCGATTCAGGCCTACTATTCAAGCGCCACGCTTCTCCTTTCCAACTCACGTTTCTTGTGGAATTTCCAAATTTCTTTAAATGTCAAACATACGAAAAAATTTCTCACGATCAATGACTTCTACTTCCATTGGCTTATTCCCAGGTTTTCTGCGTGGCAGTGTTCGGTCATCATTTGGTTACATACAATTACTTTTGTGAGTGGTTCTTTGAAGCAAAATGTCCTTCAGAAGTAGCTTTTAAACTGTTCACAATGTCAGAAACTTTTGTCAGGATCGACTTTGAAAGGAATGCTTTTACATCCTCTTGTGCGACAGTTTTCAGTTGATGAATTTCTCATCAGCTGCAAGTTTTCTGTTATGCACACCCATCAATTCGGTTTAAAAAAATGATGGTGTTTTCCTTCTGATGGTAATGTGGGTAGATGTTGGAAGGCAGTTTCCAAGAGATATTCACAGCGGTACCATTACACATGGTGGGTTACCAAATCAGATGGTGGCATCTGGTTAGATACCGTTCCTGAAAGACTGTGGTGTTATTCCTTGAGATAACTTCCCTGCATGCCATCTCCTTGGAAACACCCATGCATTCGTATTATCTCCCCACCATTATCTAGCTACCAGGCTACAAGTGGAGCTGGCCTGAGATCAATTTGCACAGTCTCACATCACCACCCATCTGCCTTAGTCGTGTGCATGCAGACAGATTGGTGAATCAGGACGAAGTTCTGTTTCTAGTGACGCTTCTGCAGATTGTTATGTCAGAAATTCTTCTTGGCTACTGGCATGCTGTGTAACCGAATGTAAACTAACACCTGCTGCATACATGAAGTGGACTGGCTGTGCAAGCTCCCACATCAGACTATGATGATGACCAAGAATTAACCATTCAATGAGCAAGTTCAAAATCTGTCATCATCAAGGCTGAGACAGAGAAAACAATACATAGTTCATTAGGGGACGGGAATGCTTGGTTTGATTAAAACAAATGTAAAGAAGATCCTGCAGTAAATAACTGCCAGTTTGTTTTTCAGCCAAAAGCCATCTTCAGAGCCTTGTTTAGAAATGTGCTATCAGCGGGCTTTTGTGCCCAGAGCTGTGAAGAGGGACTGTACTGTAGTGTAAGCGAGCATGCGACCTGCTGCCTATCAAAAATTTTCACTATAACATACACGGCAGATCTTATTGTCCCGAACATAACGAAACCATTGTTAGCTGCATGTTTAAAAAACTGAGAGTGATTGACCTATCATCACTTCTTTAATTTAGACGATCGAAATATTTTGGTTTCCCCTCTTTTGATGTGTGGGGATAGTTTCACTCGGCGTTAGTTTATCAAATGACGTACGTACAGCCTGCGTAATAAAGTCTGGAAGTCTCTTTAAGTTCCAGAAAATTGTGATGCAAAGTGTAAAAGGCTACCCAGCAGTTGGTTATTTCTCGAATCATATGAACGTTTCGATTGGCTGTTAGATGTCTTGGTTACCATCCTTTCAGAATGTTCCGTTTATTTTTGATTTTTTTTTTTTTAACATTCAACAAAAATGTTTCACCTTTGTTTTAGCTTAGGTGTTAAGCCATGTTTTCTCGACCTTTTGATTTCATTAACTCTATACAATCAGCATTTTAGGGGTCGAAGATATATATAAGAGAGCAATGTTAAAAGCCGTTAGAATGGGATTTTTGAGAGTGAGCTGCAAAAGTGGGAATGCATGTCTCTGTGTTGGGAAAGTTTTGGCAGTTATATCAATACGATTGATTTGTAAATCAGCTGTTGGAAGGAAAAACTTTTGAGTCTGTTACTGAAGTCGACATTTCCTCTCTTTTGATCGATGTTAGTCAGGACCAGCATTTTTGTTTTTTCATATTTTCAGTCTCTGTCATATGTTCATGAAAGTGTCAAAGAATAGGCGTTTGATTATCGGTCGTAAAATCTTTCATATAGGTCACAGTTTCCGATTCATTCCATGAAATTTCGAACATTTTTCAAGTGGCTACTCTTCATCATGAACTGAAAATGGACCATGATATTCCATTCTAGACCATACAAAGCCATTTTTCACTGGAGCTTCCGATATCACGTAGCGTGAAGTATAATCGGACACGGAGTTGTGTAAGGTGGGGGGGGGGGGGGGGGGGGGGGGAGTAGGGGTAATACGGATGTTTGGCAGTTTACCAGTTTACAACATTTCTCTTCTGGGGACCACTGTAAAACAGTTATGTGAAGGACTAATTCGTGAGCCTTGTGCTTGTAGTCAAGCTTTCAAACATGGTAAGGTAGTACCCTCTCAAACATGGTCCAAATTTCCGAACCTTTCTGGACAAAAATTAAATTAAAACGAAAGAGATGTGATCGCCAACGTCGTGACCTTCACGCCCACTAAGCGTAATCGACTCGCACTCAGCAACGTCGACCCCAACAGAAACAACCAGTCAGACAAACCACTAAGAGAAGTCCGCGTCTTTCAACTATAAACGTAAATCTTTTGTACTATTTACTTAACACAATTTTTTTTTTTCACCAACGATTAGTATATACATTTTTTTTTTCCTCAAAAAAATACTCAGCAAGGTCCTCACAGAGTAAAAGAAAAGAATGTCTCTTTTAAGTCCACACCCCACAGTGCCACACCACGCGAAATAATCGTTTCCCATGAACAAAGTGTTCTGATGCCTCACAGACTTACAACAATTCTTCACCCAATTTCCAGTCTTTGCGATGTCTCGTCGACTTACACAGGCAAATCACAAAACTGTTCTTGTTTCCCTCTCAACATATATATTGCGCCTCTAAATCTAACCAGATAGAATGTTCCTGAAAGAAGAAAAAGTACATTAATAATCACATGATCTTTTATCTGAAGAATATTTTTCTTCCCTTTTTCCCTCACCATTCATCTTCTTCATTTGGGCTTACAGAGTGGTCTTCTCTTTACCTCTGATCGCCACAAGCCTTTTTGACCTAAAATGTGAGGCAGTTTGCATTTATACGCAAGTCGCCTTCAGACTTCGTCTGTGACTAAAAACTGTGAGGGATGCGTTCCTGCAGAGTCTCCATTCATCCCCATGCATCTGCTCGGTTTTCTTGCTTGTTTGTTTGTTTTTCGATGGCCTGCAGAAGTAATCCATGGATTTCTGCGGAAGAAAAGACACACACACCATGTATCCTTTCAACACGCACACTTAATTAAATAAGAAACCATTATCAAACGCCCGGAAACATAGGCACCAGTTCCTGAGGAAGCATTCCAATGTCCACTTTGAGAATGTCTACAAGGAAAATCACAGGTGTCAGGACTGGGCAAATTCAGGCTCTGGAATTTCTACAGAGGACACCTCTGGACTTTTGTCTCTAAAAATTCAAGCCGTCACATATGGTCGTGGACCACAGTGAGGAATTGCTGCATAATTTCCTGGTTTTGAATCAGAGAAGGTCATGTTTTTTGAGTTGATGGGATTGGGAGTCCGTCCATGGCGTCAAGGTGTTTCCTCGCGCCCCAGCGCGAAAAGGGTGTGTGTGTGTGTGTGTGTGTCGTGTGGTTGTGGTGTGTGTGTGTGTGTGTGTTGTGTGAGTGAGGGAGAAGAGAGAGAGAGAGAGAGAGAGAGAGAGAGAGTGAGGGAAGCTGGAGATGGGGGTAGGGAGGGCGGGGGGGGGGAAAACCCTTAAAAGTTTTAAATGGCCCAAAAAACCCGTTAGTGTTGTAGATCCAAATGGCTCCTTAATATCAAACAAATATTCAAACAAAAATTCCAGTGGTATGATTCCTTGTGGTATTATTTTCCGTTAAAGTCGACTGTGAGGCCGCTGGACTGAAGACCGGGCCTTTGTCCGGGGACAACTGCCAGTCCATCAGGACGCAAAACAGGTGCACAGGGCATTGTATTAGAGCGATCCACAGGAGAAACACACCGCATCATATTTCCATCCCAACGTATCGCGTCGTTTAGGTGTCTCTGCCCTGTCCTGTCTGCCTGTCTTTTCCGGTCTGTGGCCTCTCTCCTTTCTTTCCGTCTGCCTCTCCTCTCGCTCCTCCGTCTCTGTCTCTTTCGTCTTTGTGTGCAGTGTGTTTCTCCTCTCTCTTTCTCCCTCCCTCGTCCTCCTCTCCCTCTCTCTTCGCTTCTCCCCTTCCCCTTCCCCCATCTCTCCGCCTCCTCACCCTCTCCTTCCTCCCTCGCCGCCTCTCTCTCTATTCTCCCGCTCCTCTCCTCTCCTCTCCTCTCTCTCTCTCCTCTCTCCTCCTTCCCCTCCTCTCCTCCTCCTATCTCCTCCGTCTCTCTCTGTCCTGTCTCACACACACACAACACACACACACACACACACACACACACTCAACCCACACCCACACCCACACACGACCCACCAACAACCCACATACTACTCTGACTGAAAACCGCGAGACTGTCATATTAAACTGTTTTGTACTGACATAAACTTAAAAAAATGCCTAACTAATGAAGGGCAAATACATCTGAAGTAGACATATCTGAATGACATGAAATTATAAAGGGAATATTAATAGGCAAACACCATTTAACAATTGTATTTAGAATAAGTAAAATCAGGAAATTGTTAACAACAGAACAAATTACATCTTACCTGTAACTGAAAAATAAAAAACCTACCTCTCTCTCCTCTCTCCTCTCTTATCTCTTTCCTCTCTATGGTCTCCTCTCTCGTCTCAGCTCTTCTCACTCACATGAAAAAACACTCTCACAACACACTGACAAACACACACAACACACAACACCCACCAACACACACACACAAAACCCCTTCTGTCTCCCTCTCCCCTCTACTCAGCATGTAAATGCGTGGCACGCACATATATTCACCTCACAACTGACAAAACAAATCAATGCAGATCCTCTGTCCTGTACTGTCTGTCTTCGGTCTCCTCTCTCTCTCTCTCGCCCTCTCCGCAGCCCCATCCCCTCTCCAACCCCTCTCCCTCCTCTCTCATCTCCCCCCATTCAATCTCCGCCATCCCCCCCCCCCTCTCTCTGCGTTCCTCTCTCTCCTCCCGTCGCTCAACACACACCTTTCAATCACCATAAAACAAAAAACACTTTCAATGAAATGAATGTACGCTTTTTTCTTTCATACTCGTGTAATCAAAATCACCGACACACCGCGATGTTGCTAATGCATTGAGAATTCCCCTGGAAAGCTAGGATCACAGCAGAAGAAATGGTGATGTTTTGAAAACACAGACAGTTGGCCTGTATTATTAGAGGGGGTTCCAGCGCTTAAATTGTCTCCTACTCGCGCCTCTCGCACAGTTTTCATTCCTTCATACATTTTGACACCCAAACTGAGGAGGATAATGGAGGACTAGAAAGATTAAGTGTTTTGTTCGTGCTCATCACTTGAAAATGTTTTCGTCTTGTCTTCTGAAAGGAAGACCAAACAGGTCGGAAACGCGTTTGTAGTTGTGTTTTTTTTTTTTTTGTTGTTGTAAATTTGTCTTGTTAATTTGGTTTTTTTTGTGTTTGTATTCGTTCGGCGCAGTGTAAAAATAATTTTTTTCTCTAAAGTTTGCTACCTCATGAGTGCAAGTTGTCATTCTTTTATCTGGATGTTTGTTTTATTGGTTTTTAAGGCGTGGTATTTTGATATGACTGCAAGGTAGCGCCCCTTTTGATACAATGCAGGGATAATCGGTCACGGTTATTCTATTTTTTATGATGAGATTCGATATAACCATTAACACAAGCCGCGTGGTGGGGACAAAACAGGAAAAAACAAACAAAAAAAAAAAAAAAAAAAAATCAAAAAAAAAAAAAAAAAAAAAAAAAAAAAAATAAAATTATTAAAAGGAAAAGAAAAAAAAAAAAAAAATAAAAAAAAAAAAAAAGAGAAAAATAAAAAAAAAAGACCCTATTTTTGAATCTGTGGCGGTGTTGTGAAAATAAAAAAAAAACATAATAGAGGATTAAGTGAGGGAGGATAAACAGCATTTTCCATTCGGTGGTTCACCATCGAAAATTATGGTTGACTTGAAGCCGGATGTTGGAATAAATGATTATTTTTGTTTCCTTTTGTGTTAACAAAAAGCTCCATTTACAATACCCAAAAGGAAAAGATTTCTTTTTTGACGTAGCAACCCCCAACAAAAAGGAAAAAAAAATAATTGTCCCCCCCCTTTAACATCTGCCACCCCAAAATTTCAAAGTACGTTGTTAGGTGACAGGGTTGCGAGGGTTCGGTAGGGTGTAATTAATTTACCTCCCTCATCAAATGGTGTGGTACTAACTACCTCCCATTCCACCCCACTACAAAGACTAAGATTTGATTTTGTAAGAGGGGGGGGTGGGGTGTCCGAAACTTGGACTTTACTTATTCGTCAGTTAAACATCATTCTGAGCATTGCTGGTGATAATGAGATAAATCTACGTATTATATCAGGGTCTCGACTCATCTGAATCAAAAACGGTTGTTTCAAATGGGGTTATTGTGCCGTGTTGCCTCTGGCAAATTTAGGGACGGAATAATTTTGGGGGTTATAAGGGTTAGATCATCAAGGAACCATCATTTGATTCCCTATATATAAGGGGTGGGTTCTATAATTGCAAGCGGTGCCCATTGACGAGGATGTACCCAGCGTTTATCAGCGCTGGATGGAAAGCAATTTCATCAAATATTCCGAGGTTCTTTGACAGCTTTTGTCAGTGGCAGAAGAACATTAAAACCAAGACTCATAGATTCACCGAATGTCACCAAACGATTTGTACGTTTTGGAAATAAGAAAAAAAATAATGGGAGGGGGGGGAAACAAATCTACAACTCTGTGAACGTCTTCTCCTCCTCTCTCTCTCTCTTTCTCCTCTTCCTCTGTGTTGTCGTCTCTATCTCTCCTCGCTCTGTGTTATGTCTCTTTAGATTGTCTCTCTCTCTCTCTCTCTCTCTTCTCTCTCTCTCTCTACCTCTCTCTCCTCTTCTCTCTCTCTTCACCAGTAATCATCGGTTAAAATAAGGTCATCTGTCTTGCCTGTCTGACTTTCTTTCCGTCTGTCTTCTGTTCTCTTCTGTCTGTCCTTCTGCTCTCCCTCTCTCTCTCTCTCTCTCTCCTTCTCCTCTATATATAATATATATCTATAAGTGTGTGTTGGTGTGTTTGTTGTGGTGTTGTGTGTGGTGTTTACACAGAAACACACTATACATCACACACAACACACACACACACAATGGATAATATATTTAATGTATATATAAATATATATATACGGAACACCATTACGTGAAAACAATAGTGTTGCATGCGCTGTGCGTGGTGCGTGCGTGCGTGCGGATGAGTAGTGTGCTTGTGTTGTTGGTTGTTGGTGTTGTGAGTGTGTGTGTGGTCTGTTGTGTGTGTGTGGTGTGTGTGTGTTGTGTGGTGTGTGGGTACGTACGTGTGTGCGTGTATGTAGTACATGTGTGTGGCAGAGCGCGCATGTGACGTGCGGCTTGCGTGCTGAGTGCTGTGCGTGAGTGTTGTGTATCTCCCTTTGGTATCTCTCTGTCCGGCCTTGAGGGTAGGGGTTGTGTGGGTGTGTGTGTGTGGTGTGTGTGTGTTGTGTATTGTGTGTGTGTGTGTGTTTGTGTGTTTTGTGTGATGTGGGTGTTTTTTTGTGTGTTTGTGTGTTGTGTGTGTGTGTGTGTGGGCTTGTGTGTTGTGTGAGCGTGTTGGGTAAGTAAAGTGTGTGTTGCATTTTGTGCCGTGCGGTGTGCGTACGTTGCATGAGTGCGTGTGTTGTATGCGTTTTGTGTCTATGTCTGTCCGCCCTGAGTGGGTTTGTGTGTGTGGGGGTGGTTGGGGGGTGTGTGTGTGTGTGTGTAGTTTGGTTGTTGTGTGCGTGGGGGTGTGCTGCTCTTGGTGACAAACAGATTGGAGCGAGAGCACCCCAGAGTCAAAGAAGGGAGCACACACACACACACACACCCACACACACCCACACACACACAACACACACACACACACACAGACGCACGCGCGCGCGCGTGCTCACAAAAACAACACAACACCACACGACAATATAAATTTCCTCTACGGTCCCCACAGAGAGAGAGAGAGAGATGAGAGAGAGAG
>JADBJO010011483.1:55000-64530 GCA_016801955.1 Conus betulinus | reverse complement strand
GAAAGGTAGGGAGAGAGAGAGAGAGACAGAGAGAGAGAGAGTAGAGCAAAGGGAGAAGTACAGAGAGAGGGAGGGGAGAGAGAGAGAGAGAGAGAGAGACAGAGAGAGAAAGAGAGAGGGGGGGGGGGGGTTGTGCACTAAGGAGGAAGATCACGCAAAGCAAGCAAGCCTGACACAGGTGCATGCAATTCAATCAAAGCTCTTCTTCTTTTGCTTGTTTGTTTGTTGTTTACTGTTTTGGCTTTTCTTCTTTGTTTCTTTCTTTGTTAGTTTTCGATTCGTTGGCGCGAAAAGGCGCTAAACAACTGCACTTGCTTCACACCAGCCTTCCTGTTTGTAATTTCACCAGGACACGATCATTCTTCTTCTTCTTCTTCTTCTCCATTTTTTTCTTTTCCTTTCTTTCTTCCTTCCAGTTTCTTTTTTTCTTTTAAAACAAACTCCTCTCTCTATCTTTGTACACAGCATGCGATGTGACGAAGATGCCTTCTTCTGGCGCGAGGAAGAGGGATTAAGGTGGGGGCAGGGAGGCAGAACGGGGGTGGGGGGGGGGGGGGGGGGGAGGTGTTAGATCGGTGGTGATGGTGGTGACGGTGGTGGTGGTGGTGGTGGTGCTGGTGCTCAGGTGCGTGGTGCCCTTAAATATGTTGGATGATCAACAGTTTACTCAGTGTGTGTGTGTGTGTGTGTGTGTGTGTGTGTGTGTGTGTGTGTGTGTGTGTGTGTGTGTGTGTGTGTGGATGTGTGTGTGTGTGTGTGTGTGTGTGTGTGTGTGTGTGTGTGTGTGTGTGTGTGTGTGTGTGTGTGTGTGTGTGTGTGTGTGTGTGTGTGTGTGTTGTGTGTGTGTGTGTGTGTGTGTGTGTGTGCGTGCGTGCGCGTCCAAACATCTCCATGCACAGCCGCTGTGCACCACGCTCCATGAGCGTAAAGCCACTCTGCACGCCTGCATGATGTGTGCAGCATGCACGTAACCACATCCTCCGGCCCAATGTCCCAGCACCTGTACCTTCCATGCACACACCATTTGCTGATCACGTTCTGGCTCTCATAGCCCCTACCCACCACATCTCCCCCTCCTCCTCCTCCTCCTCCTCCTTCTCCTCCCCACTCCCACGTTCCCTTTCTGATCCCCCTCCACCCCCCCCCCCCCCCCCCCCCCCCCCTGTTTTATTCTTCCACGCACTCGCTTCCTCCCCCTCTCTAATTTCCTCATTCCTCCGTTCTCCCCCTTAATTCCCAGCTTCCCCGTCAAACTGATACCTTCCCCTTTGAAACCAGGGTTTGTACATTAAACTGTTAATCAATGCCAGCCCTGATGTCGAGTCGATACTGTGCTGTAAGGGACTGCAGTAACGTCTGTAGATCGAAGCAAGCTGGTGTTGTAGCGCAAAACCTACTGTGCTGTCTCGTTGCGCAAAAAAACTACTGTGCTGTCTCGTAACGCAAAACCTACTGTGCTGTCTCGTAGTGCAAAAACCTACTGTGCTGTCTCGTAACGCAAAACCTACTATGCTGTCTCGTAAAAACTATTGTGCTGTCTCGTAGCGCAAAACCTACTGTGCTGTCTCGTAGCGCAAAACCTACTGTCTCGTAGCGCAAAAAACCTACTGTGCTGTCTCGTAGCGCAAAACCTACTGTGCTGTCTCGTAACGCAAAACCTACTGTGCTGTCTCGCAGCGCAAAAACCTACTGTGCTGTCTCGTAGCGCAAAAACTACTGTGCTGTCTCGCAGCGCAAAAAAAAACTATTGTGCTGTCTCGTAGCGCAAAACCTACTGTGCTGTCTCGCAGCACAAACACTACTGTGCTGTCTCGCAGCGCAAAAACTACTGTGCAGTCTCGCAGCGCAAAACCTACTGTGCTGTCTCGCAGCGCAAAACCTACTGTGTTGTCTCATTGCGCAAAAAACTACTGTGCTGTCTCATTGCGCAAAAACTACTGTGCTGTCTCGTAGCGCAAAACCTATTGTGCTGTCTCGCAGCGCAAAAACCTATTGTGCTGTCTCGCAGCGCAAAAAACTATTGTGCTGTCTCGCAGCGCAAAAAAACTATTGTGCTGTCTCGTAGCGCAAAAAAACTATTGTGCTGTCTCGTAGCGCAAAACCTATGTGCTGTCTCGTAGCGCAAAAACTATTGTGCTGTCTCGCAGCGCAAAAACTATTGTGCTGTCTCGCAGCGCAAAAAACTATTGTGCTGTGTCGCACCGTCATTGTTGTTACACGCTGCACTGAGTGACGATGAATCGTTCTGCCAGGTTGTTACACTCTTGCATTTACATAATGAATTACATACTTCGTAACTACTGCCACGCGCACAGCTGCGCGCGGCATCATGTTGCCCAGCTCGCATTGCGTCAGACTGCATTACACACACACACACACACACACACACACATGCGCAAGAGCATTGTAGAAATGCACTCCTTCACACACACATAGCTCTGTAAGTGTAATATACATGATTTTTTTTTTGTACCGTAGTCATCGGGTGAATTACACAATGATAAAAAAATTAAATTATAAAATTAATAAAACATCACAACTGTAATTAGGAATAAGACAAAAATAATAAAAATTCAAAAAAAAATAATAAAAATTCAAACTGCGTGCACGGTGTATCGCATCTTTATGAATCTTCATCGTATTCTCGTCTGTTTTGTGTCCCTTCCCCACCACGGAAGTGGCTTTCTTTTCGGTTGACAAAAAAAAAAAAAAAAAAAAAAAAAAAAAAAAAAAAAAAAAAGGGAAAAAAAAAAAAGCTGACTTCCCTCCCCGGCAAGAGAGTATTGTCACAGAAGTCTTACCCCCCCCCCCCCCCCCCCCCCTTAACCCAATCCCCACTCTCTCTCCTTCTCCTAACCCTCCATCCCCCCCCCCCCCACCTTCCCCCTTCTCCTGCTTGCATTTCTGTTGATCTACCAATATGGAAATGTCCCCTCAGAATCGGCCCTCAGAGAGTTAGTTCCCTTGCTGCTGTTTCTTGCGTGTTAAAGGGAGATCACACAACCTTAGTCATTACCAACACGTCAGCTGAAAAGATGAGCGCCGTATAGGTATCGAGATCAAAGTGTGAAGAACCACGTTAAGGGGCTGGTACAATCAATCCCACTTCACCCTACCCAACCCCAGCCCACCCCCCACCTCCCAAGCTTCACTAGCTGGTATTCTGTTGTTTTTCTTTTTGGTTGGTTGGTTGGTTGGTTTTTGCAAGTCTGAATGGAAGAGGGATGGGGGGTATTTGTTTCATATTTGATAGTCGTTTCTGGGGGGGGGGGGGGGGGGGGGTTTGTTGGTTTTTTTTTTTTTTCACAACTTACTTTTCGAGTCATGAAACCCTTAAAAACGTGTAAACAGTTGTGGACTAAAAAAAAAGAATAGAAGATTCGAACAACAGACCACGAATCTTTTGGGCTTCACGTGTGACTGTGTGTGTGTGTGTGTGTGTGTGTGTGTGTGTGTGTGTGTGTGTGTGTGCACGTGTGCGCGCGCACGTGCGTGAGTGTGTGCGTCCTTGCTTGCGTGGGTGTGTATATATGCGCGCATGCGTGTGTGTGTGTGTGTGTGTGTGCATGTGTGCCTTCGCATGCATGCAAGCGAATGTGTGTGTATGCGTGCGTCCGTGTGTGTGTGTGTAGTAGTAGGTTAATGATTGACTCACTTAAAAGTAACCTCATAAGTATGAGTAAATAAATGTAAGAAACTATAAGTACTTACTTACTGGGACTCTTTGATAAAGAAAGAAAAAATTCATAGGTTAAAAGCTGGTGATTCGAAAAATATTTGTAATAGTATATGTAGAAAGTATGGGTATAAATTGTTTGATAGCGGCACATGAGATAATATGATCAACTGTGATGCTCTGTCCACAAACACATGAGGCATTTTTACTAAATTTTGTTGTAAAAGCATCGACTTTCCACCTATACATAAGGGACGATAACTTCCTGCTAATGTGGGGTGTGTGTTTTAAGTTTTGCAATACTAAAATCTGTGTAAAAAAGCTTTTTGTGAGACTTTTTGAAGGAATTCTGGAAATGGTTCCAAGCAAATGATTCCACTATACTATATGTTTCTTGAACCGTAAGTGGAAAATCCATCCTGAGAGACTCTGAGCTACATTTTGCACCTTGTTTCGCAGCTCTGTCTACTTTGTCGTTATAATAAAATGAACAGTGTGACGGTATCCAGCAGAAAGTAATTGCCGTGCCTTGTATAGAGAGAGCATGAATTAAACAGCTAATTTCAATTATCATTTCTGATCTATTCTTCAGTTTTAATGATTTCAGTGCCTGAAGCACAGACTTTGAATCAACACAAAAAAGTACTTGAAATATAGATCGTGGGAAATTTAGAAGATAATTTAACGCCATTAATATTGCAGTAAGTTCCGCAGTAAAAACCGATTTATTTTTCCCCAGTGAAAAACATTTCTCTACTTTTAAATCAGGTATCAAATAAGCAGAGCCCGCATTTTTTTTTTTTAATTAATGACCCATCTGTGTGTATACTTTAAATGATTTGGATATTTCTCTTCAATATGAAATTTAGCATTGCTTGCCACTATATTTATATTGTCCTTTTTTTTAAATCAGTGTGGTCAATATCAAATTGGGCCCTTTGAAGTTCCCAGGGTGGTGTAGGGAAGAAAGACGGCCTTGCAGATACAGACTTTTCGTCAACAGTAATGCCCGTGGCTTGCCTAAGCTCAGATGTATACGTTGCCAGAGTAATCTGAGAGGATATTGTTGCATGCGCGTGTGTGCGAAAGTGTGCATGCGTGCGTGCGTGTGTTTGTGCGTGTGTGTGTTTGTGCGTGTGTGTGTGTGTGTGTGTGGTGTGTGTGTGTGTGTGTGTGTGTGTGTGTGTGTGTGTGTGTGTGTGTGTGTGTGTGTGTGTGCACGCGCGCATGCATGTGTGTCAAGCACGGGAGACCCGGAAGCTCAGCTGGGTCGCTTCGCCCCACGTCCGACAGGCCGGAAGAAGGGGGGGGGGGGGGGGGGGGGGGGGGGGGGGGGGAGGGGGGGGGGTGTGTGTGTGTGTGTGTGTGTGGTGGGGGGGGGGGGGGGGGGTGGCTACTTTGCCTCTCAGTTCCAATGTACCAGCTAAACACACACCCGAATGAAATGACTCACTGTGCGCCGCCGCAACACTTACAGCCTGCCACAGTGAACACGGCCTTGGGAACGCTGAAGCGGGTCAAAAACTACCGCTCTGCCTGTTGGTGGCACACGCCCTGAACAACGGGACTGTCTCTCTCTCTCTCTCTCTCTCTCTCTCTCTCTCTCTCTCTCTCTCTCTCTCTCTCTCTTGAAAGAGACCACGCTTGCCAAACCACCACCGCACCCAAACATACACACACACGCACACACGCACGCACGCACACACACACACACACACACACACACACACACACACACACACACACACACACACACACACGCACACACACACACACACACACACACACACACACACACAGGGAACTCCCCCACCACCATCAAGCTACAAACACTGCCCAGTCTTGCTGACTATTAAAGGCTACAGGTCAAAGTTCGGGGGGGTTACTACACACCAAAGGTCAAGCAGTGACAACCAAGTTTGAACAGATGAAAAATCGCCCTGGCTCTGTGGAAAAAGAAAAAAAAATCTTTAAGATCGTACAGACTGACAGGCCTATTATCCCTGTGCTCAGGAATCGTCTGATTCAGCTCATCCACAAAACTGTTAGTGAGATTCGTAAAAACGAAGTGCGATGCTGTACAAAGATGCTTAAGTGTTGATTATCAATCGAGCTGTACTATCAAAAAACAACAAAGACCTTCTCATTGGTCGAAAAAGCTTCAGATTTCATAGCTCAGCCCAGACCAAAACTTAGGCCAGAAAAAAAAAAAATGGAAGAGTTTTTTTTTTTGGCAACGTGAAGAAATTCTTTAAAGCATCCACTGAGTACCTGAAGAATAAACTGCCTTTACAGGATGAAGTTCTGAAACATGCTGAAGTGGTCAATCCAGGTAAACAAAAACAGACGCTTCATAAGTTCATTTTCATCGTTGAAATACTTTCTGCAGAGGTTCCCTGTGCGGATCCCTGACGGCAAAACAAGTAAAACGATTCGTGAAGAATTTGCCACGTACCAGGTTACTGACTGAAACGATTCGTGAAGAATTTGCCACGTACCAGGTTACTGACTGAAACGATTCGTGAAGAATTTGCCACGTACCAGGTTACTGACTGAAACGATTCGTGAAGAATTTGCCACGTACCAGGTTACTGACTGAAACGATTCGTGAAGAATTTGCCACATACCAGGTTACTGACTGAAACGACATACCAGGTTACTGACATCTCCTCATGCATTCGTGAAGAATTTGCCACATACCAGGTTACTGACTGAAACGATTCATGAAGAATTTTGCCACATACCAGTTTTTTCTGACATTTCGTCATGCATTGACCCTGACAGCCGAATGGACACAACATGAGCCAACATCGCCATTTTGAAAGATGACACTGGCAATCTTCTCTTCCAATGTCTTTCACAGATAATGGCTTCAATCGTGTGTATTCCGCACTCTTCTGTTCACTGTGTTTTCAGAGTGTTTTCACAGACAATGGCTTCAATCATGTGTATTCCGCACTCTTCTGCTCACTGGGAAAGAGTGTTTTTTCACAGATACTGGCTTCAATCTTGTGTTATTTCCGCACTCTTCTGCTCACTGTGAAAGAGTGTTTTCACAGATAATGGCTTCAATCTTGTGTATTCCGCACTCTTCTGCTCACTGTGAAAGAGTGTTTTCACAAGTAAAAAAAAAAAAAAAAAAAAAAAAAAATCAAAGCTGATTGCAGAACCAGAACGGGTAAGGAAACCGTTGAAGCTTTGATTGTGGCAAAATCCCCGTCCTGCTGAAAATGGTGAACAGGACTACAAGAAGGAAGATCTTCAGGACTTCAAACTTGCTTACTATAGGTCTTTGAAATCTAAATGAGTTCACAAGTTAACATTCAATTGCAGTGTAAATACGTTTTCAGCATAAATAAGTTTTTAATGTTTACTGACCTATGAACTAGGACTGTCAAATTTTGGTAGCAGACGCTGCTTAATCAGAATGAAGATGCAAGCTCAAGCAGGGAAAAAAAATGTGAGTATTTTTTTAGTTTTTTTGTCTTTCATTTAAATTTTTTTACTGCAAAGTTTTGTCTTATTCTATGCATAGGTTGAGCTGATTATGACACCCTGACCACTCTTTCCACAAACTGTTTCAAAAGAAAGAAAAAAAAAACGAATGCTACTGATTTTGAGTCCGTGCTACTGAAATTTAAAATCAGTGCTACTGACCTTCATTTTCAGGGGTAGGCATGCATTATCTTTGTGAATGTGAGAAAGATGATTTTGTCCTAGAAATTTGGGGTCAGTAAATTAGTTCAACGCCATATGTCAGCAAACAAACACAACAACAAATAGAATGATGCATGACATGTGGACTCCATGGTTCTACCGCCATTGGTAGGGGAGGGGAGGGGGGGGGCACTAGGATTTTGCAGTGACAAGTCCAGCAGACGACAGCAAAATGAAGGAGTCATGTGGATCGTGCTTGCACAGAAAAAGAAACGGGACATGAGACCGGCCACAAAGTCAGGTATAGAGGATATGGGTCAAGGGCTGGACATGAGACCTGCCACAAAGTCAGGTATGGTATGGGTCAAGGGTTGGACATGAGACCTGCCACAAAGTCAGGTATGGTGTGGGTCAAGGGCTGGACATGAGGCCGGCCACAAAGTCAGGTACGGTGTGGGTCAAGGGCTGGACTTTGTGATGAACATGTTTCGGTGCTGGCTGATCTGACGAGAAAAAGCCAGACGCAGCTCTGAGGTGAAAAAAGGGAGAATACACACAGTGTTTTTACGCCAGAACTGTAACCGTGGACTCGGACCCAACAGTAAGACAGAATCCTAGGGTTGGGTGTGGACATGCGGGTGGGCAAGGGGAGGTAAACTGAGCCAACTTCTGCACGTTGGAGTAGTGACCCTTGACTTCCCCTCCCCATCCCCCACCCCCACCCCGCTACACACACACACACACCTCCACCCCCTTCCAATCAATTTCCTCCATGTACGTTACTAACACTAAAAAAAAAAAAAAAAAAAAAAAAAAAAGTCAATTAGTCCGATTTACTGGGGAAAGCGAAAACTAAAGTCTGCGTGGATCTGTTGGGTTGGAAACGCGGGAGAGGTAGCAAAAAAAATTTGCAGGGGTAGCTAGCTGATTACGCCATGCTGGCTCGAGTTCTTACAAACATGAAAGATAATGTTTACAACAACGTACATTGCAGAAAAACACTACGGCAGTGTTGGGCGCATACGCTGTAAGCACTGTGGATAAAGTTTTTTTGGCACGGCAGTATTTATAGCGCGTTGATACCAGCCACCATGAAAGATGTGCCCAGAGCTACAGCTAGCGAACCCTGGTTTTCTCTGGCACACAAACAGGTCATTGTTCTCCTGCAGCAGACGGAAGGGGACCCTGTGGGGAGGGGAGGGGGGAGAGGAGAGAGGGGGAAGTGGAGGGGGTCAGAAGGAGGAAGGGGGAAGGAGGAAGAATGGTTTGCACGATAGGACGAAACACTGTTGTTCTCTCTCGATCAAAAATGGCCCTTGGGTTAGTCCTCAATGGAGACAGTTCGGTTAGGTAGTTTTTCTCTCTCTCTCTCTCTCTCTCTCTCTCTCTCTCTCTCTCTCTCTCTCTCTCTGTGTGTGTGTGTGTGTGTGTGTGTGTGTGTGTGTGTGTGTGTGTGTGTGTGTGTGTGTAATTAACATCTTCACAGTGACCCGGAGCCTTTCCAAGACCTTTGGAGAAGACTTTAAAAGTAAGTGCGAGTGCATGCTAAAAAAAAGAAACTAATTGAAAAAAGTGTCAACACACACACACACACCACACACACACACACACACACACACACGCATGCATGCGCGCGCGCGCGCACACACACACACACACACACACACACACACACACACACACACACACACACACAAATAGGCACCTAAAAACAAAACAAAACAAAAGTTAGCACACGTTCCATCCTCTCCAAATGGTTAGAAATTAAAAAAAAAAAAAAAAAAAAAGAATTTGAGGATAAAATCATAATAACATTTTCCAGACAATGATCTATGTTTGTATAAGAGATGTATGCTGCTGAAAACATCACCAAGATTAGAATCAAACCAAACGAAATGTGTCAGTGTCTTGTTCTCACTGCAGTCCGCCATGATTGGTGCAAATCGACGATGCGCACTAAGGGATGGTCCAGAAGTGATTTCTTCTTTTTTTTTTTTTTTTTTTTTCCTTTTTTTTTTTTGTTTAAATCATTTTCTTATTCATCAGCTATTAGACTTGTGTGTTCTGTTCATTATACTGGTATATAACTGGGGCAACAGAAAAAAGTATGTACAAAAACTTGAGCAATATGAACAAAAAAACTGAGCAATTTGTACAAAAACTGAGCAATGTGTACAATATCTTTGTACACAGTTAT
>JADBJO010011483.1:40000-47500 GCA_016801955.1 Conus betulinus | reverse complement strand
ACCTTGAATGGACGCAACAAACTGGTGCCAGTAAATCTCCAAAAATCATGGATCACTCCTTCTGATTACCAAGCCTTCGATCTTGTTGTCCCATAATTTCAAATGTCTAGGTCCATGTGGTAGCTTTTAGGGTTTGATTATCACGGTGGCTGCAAACATGTCTATGACAATTAAACTGTTGTGGTTGGACCATTTTTGCCTGCCGCGGGCAACTGATCAATGAAAAAGAAAAAGAAACAGAAAACTGATCACCAAATCAGCAACACTGCCACCACCACCCTGACAAAACCATTGAAACAAAAAAGCGGCAATCAGGTAACCTGAATTTCCTCGTTTCTCACATCTAAATCATACGATGAATTACAAGCTTTTCTTTGTTCAGAGACGTCCCACCTGCTGTTAACTTTGAATTTCTGAGGGTGATTAATATATTTTTTCATCTGATCTGAGATTTTACGGAGGAAAGATCTTTACAACGTTTCTGGTGTGCTTTTGAAAGGTGGGTTTTAAAGAGTTGCGTGAATTAGGTAGGGTTTTTTTTCTCTTTTTTAATGACTTGTGAATATGTGAGTTAATATGTTCAACGTGGTGACAGCCCTGATATGGCCCTTTGCGATTGGTTGGGCTATAAGCAACATTACCATTACCATAAGCTTTTCCAGATGCTATCCATCAGTAGTACCAACTTCAGCAAAAAAAAAAAAAAAAAAAGCACATTTGTCAGTACTCACAAACACCTGGCTATTCTCTGGCCATGTCAGAGAGAAAAAAAAAAGGTGATTAGGACAACTTCTCTCCCTTCATGGCAAATTCCTGACCGTATTCATGATGAACCAAATCAAGCTGTTAATCACACGGTTACTCAATCCCTTTAGAGCAAAACAAGTTGTTCTAAATGTCAAATAGCTTACTCTTAGTAAGTCAGCTGAAGTCACATTTATGACTAAAGTTACATGATGGTAGCCCTCTGGTGCATGTCTTTGAAAGCACCAACGACAAAGTTCAAACATGCGAGTTTTGTTGTTGTTGTTAATGTCTTATTATCTTACGCATGTGTTTTTGTTGTTGTTATTAATGTCTTATTATCTTACGCATGTGTTTTGTTTTTGTTGTTAATGTCTTATTATCTTATGTATGTGTTTTGTTGTTGTATTAATGTCTTATTATCTTATGCATGTGTTTTGTTGTTGTTGTTAATGTCTTATTATCTTACGCATGTGTTTTTGTGTTGTTGTTACTAATGTCTTACTATCTTACGCATGTGTTTTTGTTGTTGTTGTTAATGTCTTATCTTATGTGTATGTTTTTGTTGTTGTTATTAATGTCTTATTATCTTATACATGTGTTTTGTTGTTGTTATTAATGTCTTATTATCTTATGCATGTGTTTTTGTTGTTGTTGTTGTTGTTGTTATTAATGTCATCTTATACATGTGTTTTTGTTGTCCTTATAATTTGTGATTTTGTTTTGAAATAAACATGATTCCTTTAAAAAAAAAAAAAAAAAAAGGATTAAACATGGGCAGGAAATAATGATATTCCATAACAAAGACTGACAACAGGAAAGGAACTGTAACGTGGTGTCCTGCAGGAAAAGCCGCTTTGCTGTCACATGCACTGCACGTCCAGGAAAAAGTTCCATCAGAGTTAAAGTTAACCCATGACATTTCTCTCACATTTAAACCGAGTTTCAGATCCATCCAAAAGCATGGTGTTTTATATACCCGCTTCTGAAAAACCAGGAGTTAACCATACCTCTCCGTTCAGAATTTTCAGGGGCCCAGATTCATATGAGCATTTTCCTTTAAAAAAAAAAAAAAAAAAAAAAAAGCCAAACGTTTGGCTGGTTTCCCCATCACGGACACTTTCAGTCTCAGAAGAGTGTTAAAAGCACAAGTTTAAGTTTTCCTATGGAGCCAGCTCTCATGGTATTGGACACAGTCATTTAATGCAAAAGAAGCCAAGGCCATACTATTTTCACAGAGTGAGCGTTAACTGTGTTTGTAAAAATAATTCACTCACTGTTTTGGGGGGCCTGAGGCACCAAACAAACAAACAAACAAACCAACCACCAACCAAAAAAAAAATAAAAAAAACCCCACCTCAACACAAGTTTTGTCAGTTTTGAGAAGGTGTACCGTTTTGTTCAAACCACCACTTCCACAGCCAGTTAGCACCACTAGGTCAGACCTCTGAGAAATAATTCAGCATGTATCTTGATCCTTTTCATGATTTTCCTCTGTGTGAATTTTAGCTTTCAAGGGAACTATATCCCCCATTTTTATACAACCTAAAACCTCCTTTGAAAAAAGAAAAAAATAGCCACCTCTAGAAATGACTTCTAGAGATATTCATTTCAAACTGGAGTGCACTGTCGGAATGTGGTAAATCATCAACTGCCTGTACACGAACAAGAGAAAGTGAGAGCTCAGAGAGATGGACAGACAGAAAAGAGAGAGAGAGAGAGAGAGAGGGGGGGGGGGGGGGGGTAGGAGAGACAGAGATGATGTTTGGATCTGGCCTGTTCAGCAAAGCATGGTTGTTCAAAAAAATCAGTACTACGATGTAGATTTGCTAAAACTGTGTTTCTTTAAAACTGTGCCATGTCATTTTCATTCTGAGTTTTATTTTTTTTCTTAGTTCATCTCTCTTTTCCTCCAGACCAAGCCCCTCCCCTCCCCCATCCCCCCTCCTCAAAACATTTCTCTCCCCACACAACTATTCTAGTTTGTTTTTTGAAACACATACACACACACACACGCGGGCATGCATGCGTATGCGCAGCACACACACACGCACGGACACACACACACACACACACACACACACACACACACACACACACAACCTTTTTTCCCCTCCATAAAGATGTGACAAATTGCCTCAAATACCTCTTTCGTTTCATTTCTTTCTTTTTTTTTTTTTTTCTCATTCGTTTTGTACATTCATGTCGAGGTCCCCCATACCCTCCCACCCACCCATCCTTCTTCTTTCCCCCCCCCCCCCCCACCCCCTTCACCTTCCCCCCTTCTTCCCACTTCTCCACTGAACACTGTACACTCTGCTCTGTGACTTATCTCTTTTGGCAAAATTTAAGAAACATCTGTTAAGTCAAGAAGCTTCCACTGCCAGTGCTGCCAATGCCAGAAAAGGGGAAGGAGGGGGGAGGGAGGGGGGAGGGGTTCCATATCCTACATCAACTTCTCCTGTCCCCCCCCCCCCCCCCCCACCACCCCAACTTCCCAACTCAACCACCACCACCCCCTCTCCCCACTCCCCCTCCATCAGCCCCCACCCCCCACCCCTACAACCTCTCTGAGAAAGATGCTTATTTGTGTTAGCCCCTGCCTGTAAAAATGAATAGGGCCTTGTTCTCAACCCCCCCCCCCCCCCCCCCCCCCTCCCCCCCCCCCCCCCCCCCCCCCCCCCCCCCCCCCCCCCCTCCCTGTTTATCTGGGAGGCAGTTCTGATAAACCATACACCCAACAGAGCTTCCTTTTTTTTTTTTCTTTTCCCCTGACTCAATTTCTTCTCCCCCTCCTTCTCACCTGTTTTCTCCCCCCCTCCCCCCCCCCCCCCCCCCCCCCCCCCCTTCTCCAACCCACCTCAATTCTTCCCCTCTCTCCCTCCCCGCCCCCTCCCCCCCCCTCCCCCACACACCACACACACACACACACACACACACACACACACACACACACACACACACCTCCCCTCTTTTCCTTCTGCCCCAAACCTTCTTTCCCTTCCCATCCAGTCCACGCCCCTTTCAATCTTCTTCTTCTCACTGAATGGTCTTTCACTGGGTACAATAGAGGACTGATTGAGGAGGCGGGGAGGGGGAGGGGGTATAGGACTAGAAGGGGGTGGGGCAGAAGGAGGAGGAAGGCAAGATTTTGGGGGTGGGATGGGGTGGGGTGGGGGATGGGGGGAGAGAGGATCATTGATCTCCTATTTAGTTGAACTGCAGGAGGTCGATGAGGAAATACATAAATCTGGGTTACCGCTGGAAAAGGGATGGGGGACAGATAGGGATGAAACGGTTTGCCCCGGTTTGCCCAGTTCTGGACAGCAAGGATGGGTCTATCCGGGAGGGAGGCAAGGGGAAGGGGGGGCAGGGGAGATGGGGAGGGGGGAGTAGCCATTGGTGAGAAGAAGGGATGGGCCGTGAAATGATCTCATCAGGGAAACCAAGAGTTAACTCTGGATCTGTTTGTTAATCACTGTTTACTGTTCCCTGCTTCATTGTAAGTCTTCCCTTCAAGGGGGAAAGAGGCATACAAAGTTCTACACCTGGGGAGGCGTGGGGGGGGGGGGGGGGGGGGGGAGGTGGGGGTAAAGAAAGGGGGGGGAGGGGGGAGGGAGGAGGGGGGCAGGGCAAGGAATACTTTTAGCACAGATTTCGACCTGTGGACAGTTTCTCTAAAGAGGTTTTTCAAAGTTCTCTACATATTTTTTTTTTTTTTAACTAAGAGGGGGAGGGGGTAAAAGAAAAAGAAACAAACTGCAAGTTTTTCTTCATTCCTGAGAGTGAACACTGTCACCCTGCTGCAGGGAACTAGTCACCCTTTTGGCCTGGGGAAGGAAATTTCACCAGTTCAACTAATCATCTCTTTGGCCTGGGGAAAGGAAATTTCACCAGCTGAACTAATAATCACTCTTTTGGCCTGGGGAAGGAAATTTCACCAGTTGAATTAATCATTCTTTTGGCCTGGGGAAGGAAATTTCACCAGTTGAACTAGTCACTCTTCTGGCCTGGGGAAGGAAATTTCACCACTTGAACTAGTCACTCTTTTGGCCTGGGGAGGGAAATTTCACCAGTTCAACTAGTCACTCTTTTGGCCTGGGGAAGGAAATTTCACCAGCTGAACTAGTCACTCTTTTGGCCTGGGGAAGGAAAATTTCATCCAGCTGAACTACTCACTCTTTTGGCCTGGGGAAGAATTTCACACCAGTTCAACTACTCACTCTTTTGGCCTGTGGAAGGAAATTTCACCAGCTGAACTAATCACTCTTTTGGCCTAGGGAAGGAAATTTCACCAGTTGAACTACTCATTCTTTTTTGGCCTGGGGAAGGAAATTTCACCAGTTGAACTACTCACTCTTTTGGCCTGGGGAAGCAAATTTCACCAGTTGAACTACTCACTTTTTTGGCCTGGGGAAGGAAATTTCACCAGTTGAACTAACCCCTCTTTTTGGCCTGGGGAAGGAAATTTCACCACTTGAACTAATAATCCCTCTTTTGGCCTGGGGAAGGAAATTTCACCAGTTGAACTAATCAATCCCTCTTTTGGCCTGGGGAAGGAAATTTCACCAGTTGAACTAATAATCCCTCTTTTGGCCTGGGGAAGGAAATTTCACCAGCTGAACTAGTCACTCTTTTGGCCTATGGAAGGAAATTTCACAAGTTGAACTAAATACTCTTTTGGCCTGGGAAAGGAAATTTTACTTATCACTCTTTTGGCGTGGGGAAGGAAATTTCACAAGTTGAACTAATCCCTCTTTTGGCTTGAGGAAGAAAATTTTTCTGATCACTCTTTTGGACTGGGGAAGCTGGTTTCACAAGTTGAAACTGATCATCCTTTTGGCCTGGGGAAGGAAATCTCACAAGTTAAACTAAGCACTCTTTTGGCTGTGGAAAAGAAATGTAACATCACTTTTTTGACTAAAGAAGAAAATTTCACAAGCTGAACTAGTCACTCTTTTGGCTTTGGGAAGAAAATTTCACTTGTCACTCTTTTGGCCTCGGGAAGGAAATATTACTAATCACTCTTTTGGCCTGGGGAAGAAAATTTCACAAGTTGAACTAATCATTCTTTTGGCCTGGGGAAAGAAATTTATTAATCACTCTTTCACCTGTGGAAGGAAATTTTAATTATCACTCTTTTGGCCCGGGGAAGGAATTTTCACAAGTTGAACTAGTCACTCTTTTGGCCTGGGGAAGAAAATTTTCACCACCAGCTGAACTAATCACTCTTTTGGCCTGGGGAAGGAAATTTCACCAACTGAACTAGTCACTCTTTTGGCCTGGGGAAGGAAATTTCACACCAACTCAACTAATCACTCTTTTGGCCTGGGGAAGGAAATTTCATCAGTTGAACTAGTCACTCTTTTGGCCTGGGGAAGGAAATTTCATCAGTTGAACTAGTCACTCTTTTGGCCTAGGGAAGGAAATTTCACCAGCTGAACTAGTCACTCTTTTGGCCTGGGGAAGGAAATTTCATCGGTGAACTAATCATAATCACTCTTTTGGCCCCGGGGAAGAAAATTTCACCAGTTGAACTAGTCACTCTTTTGGCCTGGGGAAGGAAATTTCATCAGTTGAACTACTCACTCTTTTGGCCTGGGGAAGGAAATTTCACCAGTCAAACTAATCACTCTTGTGGTCTGGGGAAGGAAATTTCAGCAGTTGAACTAAACACTGTTTTGGCCTGGGGAAGGACACTTCACAAGCAGAACTAATCCCTCTTTTGGCCTGGGGAAGGAAATTTCACTAATTGAACTAATCATTCTTTTGGCCTGAGGAAGGAAATTTCACCAGTTGAACTAAACACTGTTTTGGCCTGGGGAAGCAAATTTCACCAGCTGAACTAGTCACTCTTTAGGCCTGGGGAAGGAAATTTTACCAGCTGAACTAATCCCTCTTTTTGGCCTGGGGAAGTCCTGAAATTTCACCAGTTGAACTAGTTACTCTTTAGGCCTGGGAAGGAAAGTTCACCAACTGAACTAGTCACTCTTTTGGCGTGGGGAAGGAAATTTCATCAGTTGAACTAGTCACTCTTTTGGCCTGTGGAAGGAAATTTTACTAATCACTCTTTAGCCCTGGGGAAGTAGGTCTCACAAGTTGAACTAAAAACACTCTTTTGGCTAAGGGAAAGAAATGTCACTTACCACTCTTTTGACCTGGGAAGGAAATTTCACAAGTTGAACTAGTCACTCTTTTGGCTTTGGGAAAAAAAATTTCACTCATCACTCTTGTGGCCTGGGGAGGGAAATTTCATCAAGTTGAGCTAACCATCCCTCTTGGCCTGGGGAGGGAAATTTCACATGCTGGTACATCCTTAAAATTTCTCGAGAAATTGCATTGACTGTTCGGGCTAGGTAAATGAACAAGAAATTTTAAGGATGTGCCAGCATGTGAACGACAGTTCAGGATTTTAATATTCCATGTGCCTAACTCACATCATCAACAATGGGTCATAACCCTGTGTACCACAGGTGCAGGTCTACTTTAGAGACTGGCGATATTTTTTTTTTGTGTATTAAAAACAAGTCTTTATGCCATGTAGACAGAACAGGAGTTCTTTTGCATGAATCATTGAATGATTGCTGAAAGATTTGAAAGAAAATCTCTTTTAGCTTCCCTATCAAAAATCCATGCCCTGGACGGAAAACTGTGCGTTTGGTGTCACAGCTTGGCTAGCCCAGAGGCTTTGTCTTTTTCAATATGGCAAAGCAAAACAAAGCCATCTAGTTGCCATCTACTGCGATATCCAGAGAT
>JADBJO010011483.1:27500-37500 GCA_016801955.1 Conus betulinus | reverse complement strand
GCCTATGGCTTGAAACGTCAGTAACCTATTTTCCAAGGGGTTCAACTACCACCAAAAGGTTTTTATAAACTTTATTTTTATTTCGTTTGTGACTTTGTCTCTCTTTCAGTTTGTCCTCCACAGTCTGTGCTGCCCCCGGATGCAGCCTCGCTCTCCAGGTGTCTGTCCATCTTCCTCTGTCCTTTGTGTTTTTCTTCTTGGTCCCGAGCTTTTCTTGCTGTTGCATTATCTTTTTCTTTTTTTTTTTCAAATACAATCCTTCAGATCTTTTAAGGATTTTTGACAGTCATTTTTAAAGTTAGTGAGAAGAACATCCGCATTTATCACTGAAATGTTAGTAACAGCAATCCTACATGGTACAATGAACATAATTCAAACATGTGTACATACTCTGACACAAGCCTATATATTTTCATTCATGTGTGTGTGTGTGTGTGTGTGTGTGTGTGTGTGTGTGTGTGTGTGTGTGTGTGTGTGTGTGTGTGTGTGTGTGTAGTGAGTGTGTGTGTGAGTGACAGACAGAGAGAGAGAGAAGAGAGAGAGAGAGAGAGAGAGAGAACACACAATTTACACACACACATGCATATTAAAAAAAAAAAAGTACTATGAAATTACATAACACACACATTTGTGCATGGTTATGCACAGTTCTTTTGTTATCAGTATGTGACAATGTGTGCACACACACACACACACACACACACACACACACACACACACACACACACACACACACACACACTCATTCACATTCACACATGTATCTAAGTCACAGATTCACCACATGTGTACACACACACACACACACACACACACACACACACACACTCTCTCTCTCTCTCTCTCTCTCTCTCTCTCTCTCTCACACACACACACACACACACACACACACACACACACACACACACACACACACACACACACACACACACACACACACACACATTCACTCATGTATCTAAGTTTACAGATTCACCACATGTGTACACATATACACTGAGACAAGGAAGCTGCTAAAACCAGAATGCGAGTCTGATGGCCAGTTTTTGGTCACAACCTTGTCTCAATTTCACTCACTGTTTTTAAATAACATGCTGACACTACTTAAACAAAAACAAAGACAACAACAACAACAACAACAGAAAGAGGCACAGATAAGACATAAACTGAATGACTAAATAAGTGAGTGTTAAAAACTGATAATGACATCATTTAAAATCATACAAGAATACAATGGCAAACTTTCGCAAACTTTAGTAATTTAGAACTCAGAATTCAATATTTCCAGTTCCTTTGAAATATTCATTCAACTTGACTTAGAACTCAGTTTACTAGGAAGCTGATCTAACACTGCAGGTAAGGTAAGGTAATGTTGCTTATAGCCCAGCCGACCGCAAAGGCCATATCATTATCAGGGCTGTCACCACGTTAAAATCAACTCCCAAGTAACACTGCTGGTACTTACTGCATAGAAGTTAGAACTGTAAGGAATAAATTCTAAGTGTACTCTCTGTCCTCCTTTGTCACAGAAGACACATGTGTGCACACATTACACACACATACACATAAAACCAAAAGGTATACATGTAATGTATATAACATGTCACGATACATGCACACAATATAACAGGATGTTCATAGTACCCATACACTCAGACACACATACTATGTGAAGTAACATCGCATATATATCGCACCGATACCCAATCATAAGAATAACACACTCAGTGATTCAGTCCCCCATGCACGCGCGCGCGCACACGCACACACACACATACTGATGAACAGGTGGTCGGGCAGTGGGGGGGGGGGGAGGGGGGGGGGGGGGGAAGAAGATGAGGAACAGAGGGGGAGGCCGGGGAAAGGGGGGGGGGGGGGGGGGGGGGGATTTCAAGACGGGACAGAGGAGAAGGTATTGAAAACATTTTCAGTTTTAGGTGCATTGATAGAGATGCCTCTCATGGCAGATAAAAAGGTGTCTATTCACATATCTTTGAAAATCTTTTTAAAAAGAAAAAAAAAAAGGGGGAGGTATGGGGGGTGGGGGGAGGACAGCAGGGGGGACAGCAGGGGTAGTCAAGGCAACCACAATACCCCCCCCCCCCCCCCCCCCCCCCCCCCCTTCCAAAATCCCCCCAGAGAACGTTGCCAAATTTGATTAAGTTTCAAACTCTCACAGGTCAAAATGGATTTAACTTGTAAGCAACATCGATCTTATGCACATAATGTACATTTAGGCAAACTTTGTTGGGATGTTTCCAAACTCTGTCTCAAATTTCAAAATGCACTAAATTATATAAGACAGACAGAGACAGACAGACAGACAGACAGATAGATAGATAATTCAAATAAAAAACAACAACAAACACCCAAAGCATTTTTCAGAAGCGCTTTCGGTTTTTGCAAACCTTCCTCAGCTGACCATGGAAGTTGGCGTCAAAACTAGTTGATGTAATGTGTGGTTTTTTACGTCATTAATCCCCCCACACCCCCCTCATTGCTGTATGATAAATAGTGATGCCTGGGTGAAGTCTTGTTTCAATGAAGGGAAAAAGTTCCCAGGGCAGATTGTTCATGTGGAACCAACTAATCCCACACATTAAGACAAATGGGTAGTTGGTCTTCAACTTGTGTCTCCAAGATAGATAGATAGATCTGTATATACATGTATAAATTAACTTGGCTATTTCATAACAAGCATGACGCACAAACATACTGAATCAGGCAACCCTACAGACAGGAATCAATATGAAATGTTCAGGATACTATACACACACATGACGCCAAGTGTCAGAGGAGTAGAAATACACCCCCCCCCCCCCCCCCCCCCCTCCCCCTCCCCCCCCCCCCCTCCCCCCCCTTGTCTGCCATGGTCAAACACTCCTATGAAAAGGAAAAGTTGCATATATATATATATATATATATATATACATGCCATATTCACATCATCAGAATGTTACGAAGTTGGAAGTTCAACAGCTAGTGGTGCGTGTATATGGCATCAGCTTGCATAGCATGTTCTCATCTATTAAATATGGATCTTTTCAGTAAAACATTGGTGGGAATTTCTATGTAAACTTGCACTGAATACTTTTCTCATGAGGCAGTTCATCAGACCGAATGAATGATCTGGACAACATCTGGCACTTGATCCAGGTCTGCATCAAGGGTCCTTGCCATAATTTAACCGGGGTTTCATCCACGGCTACTTAGTTATAATGAACTTTGAATGAAAAAAGGTTCAATATCTGGGTTGCATGAGTTTAGATGCGGGTACAAGTTAACCTCCCACCTTCTTGGCAGAGGTACCTAAAAGCATGGGAGTGTGTGCGAGTGTGTGTGTGTAGGTGTGTATGTGTGTGTATGTGAGTGTGTGTGTGTGTGTGTGTGTGTGTGTGTGTGTGTGTGTGTGTGTGTGTGTGTGTGTGTGTGTAAGTGTGTGTGTGTGTGCGTGCATGCATGAGTGTGATTCAAGATAGTTTAATGCCTTTGAAAACCGCAACAAGTTTTATATGACACAAATAAGTAGAGGAAAGATAAACGAACCAAATGACGAAATACAAATATTCATGCTTGTTGCTGTATCCAGCTATCATCATGTGTATATCAAGTTGTCCTTGTCATACATTTTACCTTATCGACACTTTGAAATAGCATACACATATTTAGAGATCTCGCTGATAAGTACGTCATTTGATATTAAGATAGATGGCAGCGCATTTTATTGTATTTGTCTCTGATGTGTTCTAAAAACTGCCTCCTTATATCGTTATATTTAGTACATTTATCTAAGAAATGAATTTCGTCTTCTACTTCATTACATTCCAAACACAGTCTTCTTTCTCTTGGTGTCTTGTCTGTGTGTATGTGAGTGAGTGAGTGAGTGAGTGAGTGTGTGTGTGTGTGTGTGTGTGTGTGTGTGTGTGTGTGTGTGTGTGTGTGTGTGTGTGCGTGTGTGCGTGCGTGCGTGCATCCATGTGTGCATGTGTGTGTGTGTGTGTGTATGTGTGCATGTGTGCGTGCGAGTGTGTGCATGTGTGTGTGTGTGTGTTGTGTGTGCTCATGTGCATGCGTACATGCATGTATGTGTGTGTGTGTGTGTGTGTGTGTGTGTGTGTGCGGGTGCGTGAGCGAGTGTGTGTGTATGTGTGGGTGAGTGTGTGTGTGTGTGTGTGTGTGTGTGTGTGTGTGTATGTGTGTGTGTGCAGTTGCTGAGCATGTGCATAATTTCAGAAAAAATTAACAGAACTGAATCAATGTAAACTGAAGAAGCCATAGACACATGCATGATGAAGAGATTACTGCATGTTTTTACACCCACACAAAACCAAGACAGCAAATTAAATCCTAAGCTTTACAAATACTAAATTTACACTGATTATCTATAGCGTATATTTTCATTTCTGCTCTTGGCACTAAGCACAGTTTTTACCATCTACATGTGTCAGTTCATAATGTGAATTTTTATCAAATTTTCGTAACAAGTGTGCGCCTACTGAAAACACGCACGAACCATGTAAATTAATTTTGTTCGACTTAAATATATTAGGCTACCTGAATCTCATTATTTGGGAGGTGTGGGGTGTGCTCGAACATTACGTGGTAAACTTATATATTTCTTATTCCACCCCTGATCTTGACAGAAAATATGAACTTAAACTTACGTGGATGGACGAGACTGATCACTGGGAAGGGAAGGGAGGGGGCAAGGGGGGGGGGGGGGGGGGGGGGGGGCAGATGACACAGAATGAGAATGGCTTGAGTCAGACACTGTGACTGAGCGACCCAAGAACCATCGATCTCATTCCAGATGGCTCTGTGCGAGTCGTCTGTTATAGCGAACCAGATCTACTTACCACATCGAAGCAGGGCGAGAAGGACGAAGAAGGAAATTCGTTGCAGAGCTAAATTCATCCTGACGTGATCATTCTCTCCCGTCTCAGCCAGCCTCTCGACTCGAGACTTTCACTTGTCTTTTGATACGGGAGCAAGTCGTCTCGTCGCACGACCAACACCATATAAACAACCGCACTCCCCTCCCACCTCTGCTAGGCCTACGTTCGAACGTATCTGAGACGACGGCGGACTCGCAAATTGTTCAATCTACGCGGTCGTCTGCAGCAAACCTATTCGTTGACATGTAGTCAAGATATAAAGAAGAACGATGACAATTTCAACTCCCCCGTCCAATATGGAGTCCAAGTCCTCGAGTCTTCCTCAAACACTTAACGAAGCTTTCAACGCGGATTCACCGCGATATTGGCTCGTCACACCGCACACACCACCGCACTGTCAGCATCTTCTCACTTCACGCCAGCGAACGAGCAAGAGAAAATATCAAGTATGGGATCCATGAAAACGGAAGCAGTAACTGGCGACGACTCCCCCCCCTTGCCGAACCTGCACAGCGCTTCTCCAGACTTGGCCACTGCGAACCGAACTGGGGGCCAGACAGTCCGCCACAAACTGTTGTGTCGCCGCTCTGAGTGTGTTTATGCAGTCTGGCTCGGCCAACTGAACGTAGCGAGGGATACAATGCGCCGGGCGCTCCTCAGCCCTGAACGCAGCCTGGCCTCGGGCGCTGTGGTGACCCAGACAGTCGACGAAGTGCTATGGTGGTCTTAGCCCTTTTTCCACCCTCCACCCTCTTCCACCCCGCATACAACCAGATCTCTCTCTCTCTCTCTCTCTCTCTCTCTCTCTGGGCCGGATGAAAAAAGCATGTGTTTGCTTATCTGTTACCCTTGGAAATAAAGATTCATCTCTCTCTCTCTCTCTCTCTCTCGCTCTCTCTCGCTGAGATGTGAGATCTGTTAAAATACACACCCTCGATTGCAAGCTGTGTGTGAATCAGTGATGAAGCAAACAAGCGTTGTTGTGTATTCCAAGAACTTTTTTTTATATATACTTCAGGGACTGTTTACTTCGTCCAAGAGGAAGGGGGGGGGGGGGGGGGGGGGGGGGAGGGGGAGGACGGGGAGGGAGGGTAACTACTTTTTTCCCCCCAATGTTCACAAAGTTATTGTGAGGGTGAGGGGAGGTGTGGGGGTGGTGGATGGTGGTGGTTAGAAAAATGATGGAGGAGGGGGATGGGGGGGGGGGGGGGGGGGGTTGTTGTGTTAAAGTGGGAGAAGAGAAGGCTTGGGGGGGGGGGGGGGGAGGGGGAGGGGAGGCAGGGTGAGTATGGCAATACTTAACTGTTGCACTGACACTGCCATCATCTCCGATGTCTGCTGATGGCGCAGTTCTATGAAGCCTCACACACACCCCACCCCACCCACCCACCCCCCGCTTCGAAACGAGGCTTTTCACACGTTTTTATTATTATTTTTTCTAATGGGTTTTAAAGTAGGGCCGGCGGGGACCGAAGAAACTCGTATACGAAGAAGTGGGAAGGGAAGAGGGGGGTGGGGAGGGGAGGGGGAACGACATGTTGGAGGAGACTGGGGAGGGGAGGGGGTGGGGAGGCCAGGGTTGGTCCCCACAAGTTTTAAACCTTCCCATCGTTCGTCACCCCTCGCTGCGAGTCCTTAGGAGGTATCATTCCCCCACCCCCCCCCCACTTTTTTCTGTCTTTTTTTTAAAGAAAAGTACGTATGAATCGTTGCGTTTATGCCTGTTATACTTTCTGATATGGTAAGATATGCAGACTAGATGGGAGAGCACTCCTTCGCTGACTTTTTTTTTGGAAGGGATTCATGGGCACTTTAAAACTGAAACATCGAATAAGTTGGACGTCAAACTCTTAACGACTTTTAAAGATCGAGTGAGTAGTAAAGACAGAGCACCACCTTATTTATAGTCTACACACACTCAGGTACTTAATGTCTGGACAATAAATGGTGTGACTTTAGCATAGTTTACCAAATGGGCTCTTTTCGAATTCGTTGTCTAAAATTTACCTTTTCGCCCTGACGTCATGGTCTGACAGACTGAAACAACCGAATATAGGCCTGTAGACCATTTTGATGTTGATTCTAAACTTGGAAGAAGTACTGATGTATGGGCTGTTAACATTCGTGGGATTTTATGAACTTCGCCAAAGAGACTGTACTTTGCCAGCGCCATCCATTGGTTGATTTAGGAGCAAGATTACGCCCCCAAAAAAATAAATAAATAAATGAATAAATAGATAAACAAATAAAGAATACATAAACGATATGTAATAGAATATTGAATAAATATGGGTAACGATCGAATGAATGAAAAAGCTGAACCTTTTAAAAACCAAATCTCAAAGAAAAAAAAAAAAGCTATATAATATGGCTGAAGCCGGAAGAGACCAAACAACGGATTCAAGATCGTTCAACATGCTAATTAACAAATCTGAGCCACTGGCCCCACGGTCTGTTCTGCAAACTAAAGAATGATAACAAACTTTGCTGTGAGCAATTTGAGCGCTGTAAATTTCCTGTTATTAAGAATTGAGCATTCTCTACGATGTTGAACACGGATATGCAGCATTAAAACTTTGTTTTAAAACTATGATTATGCAAACGTTCTTACATGTATGTACTATTTAGAAGAAGAGAAGAAGAAGATTTTTAAAAGAAGCAGTGAAAGAAGATGGGCGGCAGCGAATGCGTACCAAGCATTTCTTTCCTTGGCGGATAATTCTTTTAGTTTTCTCTCATGTAGTGATGTAGGCCAACAGATACTCGGATGGGTCATGGGATCCCAAACTCGCTCGACTTTGGCCGCAGCAAAAACTTGTGGCTCTCTCTGTGTGTGGTGCCCCTCCAGACAGTTTCCAGCGGCGTGTAGCTCAGTGGAATCATGCCTGAAGCATGGGGCACAAGTTCCACGGTGCAGGCCTAACAGCTGCAGGCGGAAGACAAATCATCAAAAATGCCCGCTGAAGAACAGAGCCACCAAGCGAACGTAACAAAAACGCTACGGTGACGACCGAGTCTCGACCTACTGGTCTTTTTTTCAGGCGGCCCACAAAGAAGCCAGCAACGGAAAGGAATAGATAGATAATGTGGTAGAAGATTAAGTGTATGTGAGCAAGTCGTCAGGCGGTCACTATGAAAAATAAGTTCAGAGGAATTTGGAAGGGGTTGGGAGAAGAGGTGAGAAGAAATAATATGACATGAACAGAATAAAACAATTCGTTTTTCGCTAACAGTAATGGGAACCACTGAGTTTCGTGCTTTGAACAAAATCAGTTGTTGCCCTATCTCATTTACTCCTGTAACATCTCTGACAATTTTGAAATAAAAAATACTGCTTAAACCATTCAGTTGTGTCTGCCCATCCACAGTCGATTTTCGCCTCATTGGTGAGACTCTTCAGTGAACCCAGGTCGTTGAACGGCGGCAGTCCACCCAAAGTAACTAAAAATAGAGCTTCATCTATACTTCAGTGGTGTTATCAAAACCACAGGGCAAACACCGACATCCAACAGATTCTCAAACAGGCCAGTGAGGACTACAAAAATAAATAAATAAACAAATAATTGAAAGGAAACAGTATAAAGAAATCTTTACCAAAAACAAGTCATGAGCGACCTACACCGAAAAACATAAGAATGCTTATGCTTGAAGATCCAGAACAAATGAAAGAAAAATGACTAGCATACACAGACAACACAACGAAAGGTAACCGCTATTTTGAATAGAAAGTAAGCATCAAGATATTATAATGAGCGCAAGCAGAAGCTGAAACATACGGAACTGTATATTGAAATACTGAGGTAACAGATTCATGTAATTAACACTAAAGTAACACGCCCCGACCTAGTCTTCCTTTTTCTTTTCTTTTTTTTTTTTAAGGCAGGGCAACAACAGAAAAACATGAAAACAATGCAAATAAATAAATAAATAAATGAATAATGGGAAGAAGAAAACAAGTGCACAATAAGCAAGTCTTCGGTCACTAAGGAAACGACTTGAGAGAGAGCTTAACAGCAGTGGTTTGCGAAGAGGGAGGAGAGGAGGAGAAATAGGAGGACAGAGGTTTCATTCCTTTTATATTTCGCTTGTCTACATCAATGTTACACGCCAAACAAAGAGACCGTCCCTCTAACGACTCGTCTGTAAGGAACAATGTTCTCTTTGTGTTAATACTAAACTTACCTCCTAAAGTCTTTTCCTTTCAAATCAGCCCCCCACCCCACCCCACCCCCCTCGCTCCCCTTGAAACATACGTTTTCTCTCCCTATATTAAATCTATCTCCTAACAAAGAGGCCTTCCCTTTGAAGACTCGGTTTTAACGAACGTTTTCATTCCTTGCCAATACTAAACTTACCTCCCCTAAATTCCATTCGTTTGAAGACATTTTTTTTGTTGTTTTTTGTTTGTTTTGTTTGTTTGTCTTTTCTGATATTGATTTTTGTTTTTCTTTGTCAGTACCAAGTTTATGTCCTAAAAAAGAGACACCCCATTTTAAGACTCGTTTTTAACAAACATTGTTCTTATCGCAACAAAGATTAGTGTTCCGTTTGTTTTGTGTCTTTCTTTGTCTGATTTGTGTTGTATTATGACTCTGAGTATTTTTCTCTTTGTTAGCACTAAGTTCACCTCATACACCCTTTCCCCGCTAAAGATACTGTTCTTTTTTATTCTTCTTTATTGACGTTGTTATGACGTTCTCTCTCTCTCTCTCTCTCTCTCTCTCTCTCTCTCTCTCTGTGTGTGTGTGTGTGTGTGTGTGTGTGTGTGTGTGTGTGTGTGTGTGTGTGTGTGTGTGTGTGTGTCTTTTTTGTGGAACCCTAAATTTTCTTCCCATCATGAGATCTTTTCCATTAAAGATCTTATTTTGTTTCTAAATTTTTTCTCCGTTGCTGCTGTTTGTTGTTGTTGTGGAACATTTTTCACTTTGTCAAATCTAAATTTACAGCACAGCCATAAGCTCCTTTCTAAGCCAAAGGTTGCAAGTTTCCTTTGTTTCTTTGTGGCTGTTGTTAGCACGTAATATTTTTCTCATTCTTGACCTGAAATAGACTTCTCAACATCAGCTCCTTTCAGGTGAAGACCCTTGTCTATTGCTTCTCTGTTT
>JADBJO010011483.1:22500-25000 GCA_016801955.1 Conus betulinus | reverse complement strand
AGCCTGCCATAAATTTGAAACCGTCTTCAATGTAAACTGATAATTGTTCAAAAAACACAACTCCCCACCAAGTATTTCCCTTGTTTTGGGGGGATTTTCACCGATGAAATCACAATCTTCAAATACATGAGGTTCCCCTTAGCTGACGTCACATTTCACGCCTTCGCACTCACCCCATGACCCTATCTTTGCGCCAGCTGGAAACACTCAAATAGTCCCATTCTTTGGTTTTAATCTGTCTGTTGGAACCACCTGGCTTGCGTCTTGAGGCCATGTGAAAGAAAATGAGGAGAATCGACTTTCAGACATAATTTCGGGCACAATGAAAATGATCAAAACAGTCTGATTGCGCCAGTCTATAAATACTTGACAACGCATGGCCTTGGCGCATTAATCTTTGGTGTGCAGCCTGTCCTGTCGGCAAGACCTTCAGTGCATCCTAAAGGGGGCAGTTGACAGTCCGCCAGCGCGTTTTAAAGGGAGAGATTGACGGTCCGCCGACGTAGATTACTGGTTCAACATCAACATGATAAAACGAAGTAAACCCGACTCGAAATACACTGTTCATGTAACAGTCTCAAAGTTAGAGCGTAAAGCTGATTTCTCGAGAATCCTGTAAATGTCTGAAAATGTCTGAAAATGTCTCAAATATCTAAAATGACGGTCTGTGTGCATACATTTTTATCATTAGAATATTAACGAGATGACACTACGGGGACATTCAACTCAAAATACACTGGAAGTTAACAGAAACGCAATAGAAGCAGGAGCATAGCTTATCGGCAAGTCCCAATGTGTGTAAAGCGAGCGAGCAGTTGTCTTATGATTCGTTCCATATCAACATGATGAAAGGATTTGTCGACTTAAAAATGTACTGTGGGGTACAACACACACACACACACACACACACACACACACACACACACACACACACACACACACGTGCGCGCGCGCGCGCGGCGCGCACGCACGCACGCACGCACGCACGCACGCACGCGCATGCTCGGATTACGGGCGCACACCGGACTTTCAATTTATCTCTGATCCCAACGACTAGCATTGATATGGCCATTTGAAAGTGTTACAATGAAGAGGATAAGAGAGAGAGAGAGAGAGAGAGAGAGAGAGAGAGAGAGAGAGAGAGAGAGAGAGAGAGAGAGAGAGAGATGTAAATAATTTATTAAAAAAAAAATGCCAGAGCCCCTTAGCAGACGGTGCTATTAACAATCAGTTCTTGACATGACTACCAATGCCATGTAAACTGGAAGCAAAGCGAAAGAAATATCTAAAGAAAACAACAACAACAACAACAACAATTAGTTAACAGGTGTATGGTGTTCCCACTTTTTCAAAGCTCGCATCCGCCGGGCCATTTCAGTACAGGGGGATTTTTCCTTCGGAGTTATCAGTAGTTCTGACTCCATTTCCCATACAGTCCTTCGAATGAGACTCTAAACCGAGGTTCTGTGAGTGAACGCACGCATAACATCTTGCACACACGTAAAATCCCTTCACCAACTTTCGGAAGAGAGGGCCAGTTTGGCCGTTGGTATTGATGACACGTTACACATAGCATTCACCTTCCTCGAAGATGGAGTATGGCTGCCTTATGGCGGGATAAAAAAAAAAAAAAAAAAACCGGTCATAAACACAAAACTCCACTCCCTTTGTTGGGTAGACGGGATTAATACTTGCCTGTCCATATAGGGAGTGTCCTCAGGATTATCAGCCTGCGTACGCAGAACAAGAACAACAAAGCTCACATAGATAAACTGCCACCTGGTTAGTAACGTGTACATATGTACACGATATGAGCATGAACGGGTCTAAACAAAGACAATGCTTTGAAGGGTATGGTTTTAGCATCTACGGTCACGTACTACAGGCCAACAACGTGAACGTGAATTTCGTTTTCTGCCACTCTTTTAGACGAAGCACAAACAAAGGTCTCTGTCAGTGTGTTGTCTACAACGATAATACGGCGCTAAACAACTTAGAAACTATGAATCGTCTTCATGTATTTGTTTATGCTATCAATAACTACTACCTAACCAGTCTACTCAATGTCTACACACCCTCACGCACCCTCCGCTCTTCCTCTGATCCTCTCGCTTTGCGGATTCCACGTACCAAGCTCAGTACCTTGGGCCCACGTGCCTTCTCTGTTTCTGGCCCACTCTGCTGGAACAAACTTCCACTCTCTGTCCGTCAGCTGCCTGCTTTCTCTTCTTTTTAAGACTGCTCTTAAAACTCACTCACCTCTTTTCTTCTTCCTAATAGTCCTCTCCACGACCCCTACTACTCCCACTGCATGCAGCCTGTACCCACTCGGCGTGGGAACCCTGAAATGCAAATAACTGTACATAATGTTTCTTCTTTTTGACTTAGTTGTGTTTAGAGCTGTATGGCCCACAATGTGTGTGTGTGTGTGTGTGTGTGTGTGTGTGTGTGTGTGTGTGTGTGTGTGTGTGTGTGTGTGTGTGTGTGTGTGTGTGTGTGT
>JADBJO010011483.1:0-5000 GCA_016801955.1 Conus betulinus | reverse complement strand
AAATACCCCCCCCCCCCCCCCCTTTTTTTTTTTTTTTTTTTTTTTTTTAAAATCTGTTTGTCTTCTAGCACTTCGTGTGAAGATTTGTACCCTGCGCAGATCAAAATCCGTTTACGTATCAATGTTTTCTTTTTTCTTTTTTTTTTTTGTGGATGGACAGTACTACACTGACGCTGAGCTCTGATACAGACAGAACCCGATGCTTGTTGGCACCCCGTCTGGCACCAGGCTGCTTGCCAATGATTTTGCAGATATTGGTGGTGGTGCTGATGTCACCTTGGAAGCATTGGTGAAGTGTCTCATGGCATGAGACTGGATGAAAGTTTTTCACATTGGCAGATCATAATCATAGTAGCAGGGTCTGTCACTCATCGTGTCTTGTACATAGTTGTATAGCCCTGCTCGTACATCATGCTTGTCTCATGACGCAGTGATGCGTATCATGATTGCCACAGTCACATCTAGGTGCCTGCAGCATTTGTTTTTCCACGGTCCACCGCCAGAACGAATGAATCGTCTGCAAAGAATTCGAGATAGTGACGCAAGACTCGTAGAGGACTACACTTCGCCTCCACAACCACCACCCATGATGCCACCGCCTGTGTATCCTCCTATGTTCTTCCCTTCTTTTCCTCGTAGCTTCCCACCTACTTTTTGGCAGTGGCCACACTTCATGCCAATGCCACCAAACTTGGCCAGTTCTCATAGACTTGAATCAGTGTGTGTGTGTGTGTGTGTGTGTGTGTGTGTGTGTGTGTGTGTGTGTGTGTGTGTGTGTGTGTGTGTTATAAGTATATATACACTCGTGTTGAAAGTGCAGACTTTGAACTATATGCATCAGCCAATGTGGACTGTGTAATTCCGAATCTGCCGACCATCTGATAAGCTGAAAAGATAAAAGTTGTTGCGAACTACATTATTAGCATCTGTGAAGAAAGCAAGACTCTTATATCATAGTTTTATTATACCTGAATGGTGTGTGAGCACGCTCAGAAACCTGCTGTGGTGTGGATAAAGCTTCAGTGACACTTGCCACAAGCGTGTTACGTAACTTTGTGAATTTAACTTGTCATTTTTCATATTCATTATCCTTTTTCATTGAGCATTGTTGGATTTGGTGTGTAAGTGTGTTGTATCACACTTATTTGTAGTTTTGACTTCCTTATTTCTCATATTCATTATCCTTTTGAATTGAAGATAGTTGTTGTGTGTGTATACCATACGGACATATTGAGTTTGTATTCAAGTGTATCCTTGCTATATATATATATATTTTTTTTTTAGTTGCATAAATGGTGCAATCATCTTCAAAGTGGCCGCAGGAAGACGGACTACGTATTGGACATCTTAATATAAACCATATACAAAACAAGTTACATGAGGTTCCTACTATACTGTACAATCAAGACAAACCCTTCCATATATTTGGCTTCACTGAATCAAGACTTTCAGATAATGTCCCTGATGCCGCTGTTTAAATCTCTGGCTACAATATTGTACGCAGAGATCCCACCGAATCAAAATCTACAGGCATATTACTTTACGTTCATGAAACATTAAATGCCCCAACGTTTGTATGATCTTGAAAGTTTTGGAATTGAAGCAGTTTGGTTAGTAATCAAGTTAAAGAGAACAAAACCCATCAAAATAGGATTTGTGTATCGAAACCCAGCCGAAAATGCTGGTTGGATGGACAAGTTTACAGCCATGATGGATGCAGCGTCGCTTGATGCCACAGAATTAATACTTTTAGGTGATTTCAACATTGATCTATTGAAGGGCCAAACATCATGGTCAGATAGGACTACCTCATACAACTTATCTCAAAATTATAGACATGCCAACCAGAGTAACACACTCACTAGCACAACATTAATTGACCACATCTACCTTTCTGAACCACAAAACGTCATAGAGAAATGTGTGCCTTTGAATGGATGCAGCGACCACTTTCCAGTATGCATTACGTGGAAAAGAAGTGGAATCAAAATTCCTAAAAACTGGCCACAAACACATCACTTACAGATCTTTTGGACACTTCCACGAAGATACCTTTCTTACTGACCTCACGAATTCCCCCTTTATTAATGTTTTAATTACACTGATCCAGAGAAAGCGCTAGAGTACTGGCTACACACGTTTAATTCTGTTTATGACAAGCATGCGCCATTCAAAACGCGTCGAGTTAAACATAGTGCACAACCAAAGTGGATGACTGATGAAATACAAGCTGCTTGTTTCTTACGCGACGATCTCCTTGAAGCAGAAGGGAAGTCGGATGGATTCAAAAGGCAAACGTAATAAAGTCAACTCACTCAAACGGACAGCAAAAATGAATTTTTTTCGTGAACTTGTAGCCAACAAACAAAATTCGAAGTCCATATGGCAAGCAATAAATGAACTTACGAATAAAACTTCACAGTCAAAGACAAGTCCCATTACCAGCATAACACCAAATGAACTCAACCAACACTTTACAACAGTTGCAGAACACACATTGTCAAAGAAAGAATACTGACTCAAATGAATTACAAAAATTAAAAAAATTTTGTAATGCTAAGAACATTCGTTCAGCAACACCTCTTCCGCCTATGACAGTTAGTGATGTTTACCAAGCTTTATGCCAATTAAAGCAGACAGGAAGCCGCGGACTGGACGGGATTGATGGAAAAAATACTGAAACTATCAGCACCTGTTATATGTGAAACTCTTTACCTATATTTACAATTTATGCATTGATAAATGTCACTTTCCCGCTCAGTTCAAAGTTGCTAAAGTAATACCCATTTTCAAATCTGGAGACACAAATCTGAGCCATCGAACTACAGACCAATATCCATTTTGCCAGTTCTGTCCAAGCCCTTGGAAAAACACAAATAAAACACATCTTTGCCACCATTTTGATCCTCCAACCTACTAAATAAAAATCAATCAGGATTCAGGAAAAATCATTCTTGTCATACAGCGCTTACAAACCTAGTAGATCAATGGCTAGCCAGTGTTAATGAGAATAAATATTGTGGAGCACTGTTTGTTGATTTTGCAAAGGCTTTTGATGTAATTAACCACAAACTGTTATGCAGGAAGCTTTTATCATATGGTAACAGGAAATACCTTACAACTGATAACATCTTTCCTAGAAGACCGTCAACAAATCGTTTGTGTCAACAACAACTTATCAGAGAAGCTACCTATCCAACATGGCGTACCTCAGGGTTCTGTGTTGGGTCCGTTGCTGTTCTCAGTTTATATTAATGATCTCCCTCTTATATTGAGGATTCATGTGAACTCTTTTGTGATGATACAACTGTCCATACAAGTAGCTCCAGCTTGGAAGCTGTTTTCACTTTCATTACAGAAGAATGCTAATATCTTAAGTAATTTGGTGCAATGTAAATCACATGTCATTGAATCCTAACAAAAAAAAATAATGCTGATAACAACAAGGCAGAGAAGACAAAACATAACCACACAGCCTCCATCTGTTTTTTTCAATAATCAGGAAATTGAAGTGGTGGGATAGCCATCGAGTTCTAGGAGTATATGTTGATAATAATCTTTCTTGGTCTTATCACCTTCGCAGTTTATGTAAATCAATATCTAGACAAACATATCAGCTGTGCAGGATTAAGCATTTCTTAAACCTTCATGCCAGGAAATTGTTCCTACACGCACATGTTCTCTCTTCAATCAATTATTGTTCAACACTATTTGATTCTGCTAGTGCTAATGCCATGAAACCTCTTAAGAGTGTCTACAAAAGAGCGCTTAAAGCAGTCCTATTAAAAATCATCTAGTCTTAGTGAAGGGGATTATACTAAAGCGGCGGGGCTCTTCCATTAAAAGAAAACGTTCGCTGTCAACAAATGTCTGCTAATGCAAAAAATTGCATCGGGTTTAGCACCTCAAACTCTTCAGTCTAAATTTAGCATAAACCCTAGGGATTCAACCAAATTCCAGGTTCCCACGCCGAGAATAGATCTATTTAAATCATGTTTTAAAAACCAGATAATGATAAATGAGGAGATATAGTTACTATCGGTTTTATTAATGATTGAAATTATATCCATGATGAATGACTTGTGGTTCGCTGGTTTTATTGGTGTTGCATTGTCACTAATTGATTGATGTCTTAATACCTTGATTTCTTCGAGCACTATAACTGCAAGGTGATGATAAATGTGTGTCCGGATTACTGTTGATCATATTGATGTATTGCTCTTTATTCAAATTTATAGTAATGTTTAGCATGCGATATTTTGGATAGAAAAAATGGAAAGATCTCTCTCTCTCTCTCTCTGTCTGTCTGTCTGTCTCTGTCTCTGTCTGGTCTCTTCTGTCGTCTGTCTGTCTGTCTCTCTGGTCTCTCTCTCTCTCTCTCTCTCTCTCTCTCTCTCTCTCTCTCTCTTCGTTCGTTAATTACGGCTGCGTTTCGATGGATTGTCGCTTAGTTAATATTATAGTCTTGGGTAGTGTTGAATAGTCAGGAAGAAAACATAAAAAGATGGATGGAAGAGGAAAGTAAATTATAATGGCATCTCTCTCTCTCTCTCTCTCTCTCTCTCTCTCTCTCTCTCACACACACACCACACACACACACACACACACACACACACACACACACACACACACACCACACACACACACACACACACCAAACAACATACCACACACGCGGCGCGGCGCGCGCACACACACACACACACACACACACACACAACACAACACACACACACACACACACACACACACACACACACACAACACACACACAACAACACGCACACACCATGAAAAATAAGTGTTATGATTATTGATGCTAGGCATTCATTGCTGCTTACTGATAACTGATTGTAGTACCGTTCGTTCTCGTTTGCTGCTTATAACCACATAAAAAATGTTGATATTATTGAGCATTGTAGTTGTCTAATTATGTCCTTAGCAGTTTGTTGTATGTATATTATTATTATTTTTTTTTTTACAAAAGGAATGCAACTCTC
>JADBJO010011482.1:52500-64540 GCA_016801955.1 Conus betulinus | reverse complement strand
ACAGCATCATTATGTGTCCCCTGTTCTGATCAATTTTTAATATGCATCTGATGGTAACATTGACCCCGATGAATCCCAATGATTCCTGTCCTGATAGCCACTACCGTTGTCCTGGTGAGTTCAATGACTGTCTACCTGTCTACACGCGCTGCAATGAAATGTACGATTGTATTGACCATCAGGACGAAGAGGGATGCGAGCACATGACATGTCCTGGACTGTTTCGATGCAGAGTTTCAAGGACATGTTTGCACAGTGATCATTTATGTGATCAGGTGTCTCACTGTCCAATGCACGACGATGAAATGTTTTTGTGAAGTGATCTGTCCTTCAAACTGTCAATGTGAAGGCCATGCATTTCAGTGTGTTGGGCCATTCCTTGCAGCTCTCTTCCCTCGGCTCCATTACTTGGATGCCACAGGCTCTGGCATGACACTATCTGAGGTCAGTCACCATTCATATCTTATTCATCTCATATTTGCCCACTGTTCTATAAATCACATACCTAACATGACATTATTGAACGTACAATTCCTTGACCTAAGTAACAACCAACTGACACAGGTGAGTTTGGCACCTTTCCTTGGTCTGGAACGTCTGGAAACATTGCTGCTGTGTAGAAAACCCTCTAACTGCACTCTTCATGGACGAAAGCTCTGCCGTCACGCAGAGCAGTCTAAGAATCATCGATCTGTCACATACCTCACTCACACTGTTTGATCCTCAAGTCCTCTCGCCCTTCCATCGTATTGAGACTCTCAGTCTGACTTTCACTTCCATTCACACTGTCCTCGGTAGTTTTCCATTCATGCCCCGGCTGACTGAGCTGCTCCTGGATGGCAGCCCAGTGACAGTGTTTCCACCTGATGTTTTCACACATCTTTCGCATTCATTTTCAATATATACAGGAAATTACAAACTCTGTTGCAAGCAAATTCTACCTCGTAGCTTTGAAAGCAGATTTTGCTTTGCCCCCAAAGACGAGATCTCGTCATGTGAAGATTTGCTGCAGTCATGGACGTATCGTGCGTTTCTGTGGCTGATTGCCTGTCTGTCTCTTTCTGGTAACGTAACGTGTTCTGCTTTTGTGCGCGGATATTTGTCAGAAACAGAAAGCTTGTGAGTGGGTTCAATGTGTTTATTATCAACCTGACCATAGCTGACCTCCTGATGGGTCTCTTTATTGTCATTATTGGAGTTGCTGATGACAAGTTCCGTGGAAACTACATGCACTGTGATGAACTGTGGAAAAACAGCGTGAACTGTCATGTGGCCGGATTTTTGTCTCTTCTGTCTAGTGAGGTGTCAGCTCTGATCATTTGCCTCATCACTCTGGACCGCTCTATTGTTCTTCGTTTCCCGTTCAGCACTAAACGATTTGAGAGGACATCATCTTCAGCGGCGTGTCTGTTGTGTTGGTTGGCTGGTTGGCTTTTGGCTGCATTCCCTTTACTTCCTATGACAAAACATTGGGAGTTTTTACGGTCAGACAGGTATCTGCATTTCACTTCCAGTCACAAGACAGGAGTTTCAAGGCAGATTCTATTCTGTAGGTGTATTGGTCATCTTCAATTTAACTTTGTTCTTGTTCATCTCTTCTGGTCAGACCATTATCTTTTGGTCTATACAAAGGAACGCCTTGAAAGCAAACACTACCAGACTGTCACAGGACATGACAATAGCCCGACGGTTGATCAGTATTGCTGTGACAGATTTCATGTGCTGGTTTCCCATAGGACTGTGTGGGATGTTGGCACTGTCTGATGTTCCAGTTCCTGGAGAAGTCAATGTCGCTCTGGCTATCTTCATACTTCCTTTAAACTCTGCCATCAATCCTTTCATGTATACTTTTAATACATGGACAGAAAGGCGAAGGAAAGTTAGCGAAGCGAAATTACTGAAATGGCTGGAAGCTAATGCTCAGGTGCTTGGTGACACATAGCTTTCTGAATATGGCTCCATGTTCAATATAAAGGAATGCGCAGGGATGGGTTTATTCCTTCCATTAAGCGTGATTTAACGTGATTATTTTGTGTGTGTGTGTGTGTGTGTGTGTGTGTGTGTGTGTGTGTTGTGTGTTTGCGCATGTTTAAGCGCGTACACGCGTACACGCGCGCGTCTGTGTGTTTGTTGGTGTGTGTGTGTGTGTGTGTGTGTGTGTGTGTGTGTGTGTGTGTGTGTGTGTGTGTGTGTGTGTCTTTGCTTGTTTGTTTTTTCTCTCTCTCTGTGTATCTCTCTGTGTCTGTCTGTCTGTCTGTCTGTCTGTCTCTCCCTCTTTCTCTCCCCTCTCTCTCTCTTACTTTATCTCTGTTGCCTCAATATCCTCATTTTTATTCACAAGATGAACAATAAACATTATATATCCATTTCCAGAAAGAAAATTGAATAGTATGTACAAGAAGTTTCATACATCATACTTTTTTCAAATGTATTCATCAAGTTTTTTTTTTTTAACATGAATAACAAAAAACAAACAAGCAAACAAAACTACACATGTAGCAAGAGACAGAGAGATAGACAGACAGATAGACAAGATAAGACAAACAAAGATACGCAGACAGCTAAATGTGTAGAACAGACTTGAGATAAACTCAGGTTGTGCAGATACTTCAAATAAAAGAGGGACATAGGCTACCCAAGAAGCAAGAATTTTTCATAATGCAACTCAATTGTTGAAATATACTTTTCAATTTCATATCGTTTTTTGAGGTATCCACAAAAGACACGGACGGTTGGCACTACACTTGCCATCTTACAGTGGTATATATACAGTTTTGCTAATAGAATAATCAAATCTAAAACATGGTCAGTTTTAACATCTCTCTTTCACATCCAAAAATAACCAGATGTTCGCTAAAGCGAAATGAGTGAGCCAAGAAACATTTTTGAACAAGAGTGGTTTGGAAATCCCTCCAGAACGAGTGTACACAATGAAATGCCAAAAAATGTGTTGAATATTTTCTTTTTCTAGGTTGCAAAATGAGCACCTATCATTCCTATTTATGTTCATGTTGTCATGTTGAACAGTATACTGTTAGTTCCTAGAATTCTGTGCACTATCCTTATCTGCAACCACTTTAATTTGATGTCCTTTATCTTCCTGATTTTCTTGAAAATGGTGTTCCATTGTATGCTTCGGTATATCCTTCTATCCCACTTTTCACAACAGTTTGGCAATGTTGTTGTTTTTCCCCAGTAGATCATAAAATGGTCTTGCACCTTTTGGAATAGACTGTATTATCCTGAAAGCTTTACTCGAGTCATGATTTAAAAGATTATTATTTGGCATGGCTAATCCACTACTTTGAATATATGCTCTAACAGCATTAACCATTCCCCTATAAACAATAAAGTTAGTTTGAATATTATATTTGACACAAAACGTATCAAAAGACAGAATCCTCCATTTTCATCTAATAAATTAGCAACTTGATATACCCCTTTTTTTCATCCAGTTCTGATGAAATGGAGACTCTCTGGCTATCAGGATACTGGAATTACAAAAAATGATGGGTTCAGAAATCAATTCTTCAGGATTTTCAATTTCAATACATTTCCCTATTTCTTCATAGGATTTATAGACGCTTAACCAAAAGGCATTCGTATTTCTGGAATTTATAATATTAGTACCTATCTTATCTATAAACCTGTTTTGTGTGCATATAATTGTTTCACGATACATGCCCATTTGTGCTTACTAGTGTGCAATCTTCTGATCCAAGCAACTTTTAATGCATTTACATAATTTCGAACATTTGGGATTCCAATACCACCTTGATCAGTACTTTTATACGATATCTTTCTACTTATCTTGTCATTCTTCTCATTCCAAACAAATCGATAATGCTCTGTGTTGTATCACGTTCAAAATTTTGTCTGGTGGATTTGGCAAGAGCATCCAAAGAAAAACTATTTTAGACAAAATGAGAGATTTAAGAATAGCTATTCGTCCAAGTGGTGTCAACTGTCTTTTAAGCCATACCTCATACAATATTTTAATTTCCTTAAATCTGTGTTCGAAGTTAATTCTTACACATTCTTTTAAATCATTGGTGAACCAAATACCAAGTATTTTGAATCGCAACGGATTCCATTCCATGTGCAAATGGGGCATGTATTTTACCTGTGAATTTTTCTACAACCGAGCCAAACTGCGATGCTTTTTTTTTACAGTTCAGCTTTAACCCGGACACACTTCCAAAAATCATCAACAATTCTCATTGATTCTTCAAATGATTCCCTATCACCCTCTTTGTATTAATTCAGTATCGTCAGCGTATTGGGATATCTTAATTTCAACTCCTCCAGTATTTACCTTTACACCTTTGATAATATCATTCTTTCTTATCATGGCAGCTAGAATTTCAACACAGATTATGAACAGATAAGGTGAGATTGGGTCTCCCTGTCTACATCCCCTTTGCACATGGAACCATGGTGTTAATCTTCCATTTACTGTAACAGTCGATTTGATATCTTTTGTAAAGGTTTTTATCCATTGACAAAAATCAGGACCGAAGCCAAATTCATACAATACTTTCCACATGAACGACCAACTGAGCGAATCAAAAGCCTTCTCAAAAATCTAGAGAAATTAATAGACCAGGTCTTTTGCTTGTCTGAAGATAATCAATCAGATCATATATTAAACGTATGTTATCTCCAATATATCTGTTTTTAATGAATCCAGTCTGGTCTCCATCTATCTATAATTGATGGAAGAATTAAATTCAGCCTATTTGCAATACATGCAGAGCCTATCTTATAAACAACATTAAGCAAAGAGATCGGTCTCCAGTTTCCAATAAACTGACGCGGTTTATCTCCCTTAGGAATACAGATTATTACCCCTTCTTTTTTGTGTGGAAGACAATTCCCCTTTTCTAAACCCTTCATTTAGTGACCTTACAACAAAAACCCCAAGATAACGCCAAAAACATTTGAAAAATTCCACTGTGAATCCATCGCTTCCTGGACTTTTATTATTTTTTTCATGTTTTTGAGTGCAAACCCAGCTTCTGTCAATGAAATTTCGCCTTCCAAGGAGTCCTGCTCCTCCCCGGACAAACGTGGTAGTTCAGCAACCAAACTCCTGATTTCTATATCTTCAACGTTTTTTTTTTCAAGGTACAATGTTTTATAAAATGTGTTGATTTCATTAGCTATTTCTTTTTCATCTTTTATCATTGTACCATTTTTGTCTATCTCTGTGATTCTTTTACTCACAAAATTCCTCTTTTCTAAAGAACAAAAATAGTTCGTGATTTTCTCGCCCTCAGCTATCCATCTTGTCCGGGAGCGAAGCAAGACTCCCTCCATTTTTTTCTCCCTTAGAGATACCAGTTCTGCTTTACTATTTTCTAAGTAATTTTTCTCTATTTCAGTTAACATAACTTTTTTTTTCTAGTCGTTTTATCTGTTCTTCTAGCTTTTTTTTCCTGCTCTGTATTTTTTTTTTTTTTTTTTTTAGCTGTTGCAAATGCTATTGTTTTCGCTCTTATTTTCATAAGCATAGTGTCAAGAAGCAGTTGGTCACTAATACTAAACTGCAATTCGTCTTTTGGTATCTGATTTATATTTTCACGAGAATAGGGAGATAAGGCATACTCTTCTAAAACCCGTTTTATTTCATTGTTGTGAACTTCTTCCACATACATTTTGTCTTTTAATAGAGAACTATTAAATTTCCAGAGTCCGGCTCTGCTCTCTTCATTTTTTTTCGACCCAAGGACTAACGTGATGATAGAATGGTCAGTCCTATATCCTGGAATTATGTCGGCGTGAAGTGAATTATTATACAATGATTCTGACACTAGAAAAAAAAATCTAATCTACTCTGTTGAAGGGGATTGTTCCTTCTCCACGTATATCTTCTTGTATCTGGATTCATTTCACGCCATACATCCATTAATTCCAAATTCATCATCATTCTCTTGACCTGTTCTTGTGCTCTACATTATTATGGTGCCTATAGTTACAATAATCCATATCAAAATCCATAACTAGATTCCAGTCTCCACCTATTATTACAAAATCGAAATTCTTTTCTTTAATACGTTCTTCAAGATTGGCATAAAAATCTGGGTCATCTCTGTTCGGTCCATATATACTTACAATCACAAATTTCTTTTTTTTCAATCATGACTGAAGAAGTATGTATCCTCCATTTTCGCCTTTACAAATGTTCTGAACTTTGAACTCAAAATTGTTGTTAAGCAATATAGCTGTTCCCCTAGAATTCGAGGTGTGAGGAGCAAAAAAGCAGGAAAAGCCCCATTCAGCAGTTACATATTTTTCAAGCTTTGGGTCCATGTGAATATCTTGCAAAAGGTAGATTGAATAAGATTTTGATCGCAAATAGTGAAACACATCCCTACGTTTTTTTTTATTTGCTAGGCCCTGACAGTTCATGGACAACAGTTTTAATTCCTCACTATCAATCATTATTAAGATGAAATTGTTTTTCACAAACATTGCATATTCGCATGGCTTTCCTAAAAAATTTCAATATGAACATTCTCAGACAATCTCTGACCCTTGAATTCAAAATTAAATAAACAATGCATTTTTTGCATGATATCACATCTGTTTCACACACATTCTGCACTAACCTTAAGCACATCTCAAACCATGAAGAACCATTCAAAGCATAAAAAGTGTATGAACAAACAAAAAACAAGAAAAAAAAGTAAAAACACACAACATGCAACATGACATGACACGCGTGCGTAGCACGTGCGGTCTTTACTTGACCGCTAATCATGGAAAAGGGAAAAACCCAAACTTCTTTTTTTTGCCACAAAATTTAGGTTAACTCTTTTATGAAGATAGATTCAATGATAATAGTAATGGAAAATATAAGAATTACGACGATAACAGTATATAATATATATATATATATATATATATATATATATATATATATATATATATATAAGCCATCCTTCTCATCACTCTCATAATTGATTCACAATGCGTTGAGTTCACATCTTACTACGGAATGGAAAAAAAAAAAAATCAATCCTACTCTTTGAAAGTTGGCAAATCCACCTCATATAGCTTCTCCCCCCCCCCCCCCCCCCCTCAACTCCCCCCCCCCCCCCCCCCCCCCGGGACCGCTCCCCAATCCCCACCCTCATAATGTTAATTGTAGAATATGACAGACTTTACCACAATTTATCATATTAGCAGTACCAATAACCTTGTCTAGTAATAACTGCTGCTTTAGACCAAACGTTTTTGCCCTCAAGAACGTTGCTTTTGAATTTCATGAAATGACAGAAGAAAAATATATATCATACGTATTTGATTTGTATCAGGATGGTCGTAGCTTTTCCTTTCAATTTCGTGTCGGAGTCTGTCATTCCCAGGAAGGAGGGTGGGGAGCAGGGACGTCCCGTGCAGTCCACTGTCATCCTTCCCCAGCACCACGACCCCTGCAGCTCCGAGTCTCCGGGTTCAGGAGGGGACTGTCTGGGAGCACACTCATTCAAAACATATATAAACTAGTTAAACATAGCCTCATCATCCCCCCCCCCCCCCCCCCCCCCCCCTCCCCCTTTCCCCCCACAACCTCCTCCTCTCCGCCCCCCCCCCCCCCAAAAAAAAAGAGGTCACTACAGAAACTGTGAACATGAAAGTAAGTTTATCGTAATGTGAGGTGAGATAATTCTTTAAAGAATGAATAAACAAAAAATGAAATATTTTAAGGAAAAGGTGCGTAAACGTCACCAGATTACATGAGCAGCCCCACGTAAATAAGTTTTATACATTAGCTTAGTTTTTGAGAGAGCCACTTTTTCCTTTTTTTTCCCTTTTTTCCCTAAAAAGAAGTATAGTCAAAAATGGGATTTTGTTGTTAAGAAAAATGTACCGAATTACGCATTATATAAACCTAGAGCTACACATTGGCCTACACACCTACACACATTGGGGGGTCGCCTGCACACGGGCATTATTTTTAACTGCATAGTAAAGGGACACGCTCCTCGACAGACATACCATTATACATACATATCTTAACATCTGTACATATACATATGCATACACATACATATGTATATTCGTAACTTATCTATATTTTCCTTATACATGTTGAAGTATGCGCGTTTTGCTTTGAGATACATGCTAAAGACAAATAGAAAGACAAACCATGTTGACAAATCACAGCAAAGCAGAGCCCGGGCCATTGGACAACAAATGTTCCATTGGAATGTGGTCCATACTTCGAAAGAAGAAAAAACACTCACTTGTTTTTACAAATACAATAAGAGTACCAAAAAATGCAACAAAACAGTACAATTCTAAAATACTCCACTGGAATCCGGTCCACTGTGCTGAAGAAGAAAAAAACAACTCACACGCTTACATCTAGCGTGAGTCTGTCTCTCCTCTCTCTCTCCCCCCCTCTCTCTTACTTTATCTCTCTTGCCTCAATATTTTTATACATGAACTGACTGTTGAATTGTCTAGAAAACCAAGCTTGCTACTAACTTATTCCCGAATGTGCGGGAGTATATGTGTTACTTTTTGTTGACGACGTTATTTTGTTGTTTGATTCCATTGTTGGACTCCATAATCAACTAAATAGCCTAAAAAAGAGAACGTGATCAAAATAATTCATGAATTCAGATACAGGAAAAAACATCAAGGTATCATCCATAAATCAGCTCCAACGTTATTTTTTCAAGACAGCAAGTAAGAATACCTGGCTGGCAGAGAGAGAGAGAGAGAGAGAGAGAGAGAGAGAGAGAGAGAGAGAGAGAGAGAGAGAGAGAGAGAGAGAGAGAGAGAGAGAGAGAGATGCAATCCGAATGTATAATGAGTGTGTACATACTTTGGTTTTTGACATACTCGCAATGTTTCCATGGGGGCTGTATTTGGCGACGTAAGAACCATTGTAGCCAGCTATGAACATATCAGTAACAACATAATGTACAAGGTCAGCATACATTCATAACTTAGTCTGGGCCTGTCGGCATCGATTTATATAGGAGCGTCTAGAATCAAAATTTACGTTTCCAATTTATTTTTCGGACTACAAAAACGTTTTAGAGCTGGTTTGCATGGGGCTTATAGAAAAGGGAAGAAAAATACCATACCATAAAACATTCAAAACCAAGGGAAAATAAAGCTGGGCACAATCGGTACAAGCATGCTTTGGAGGCTCGCTCTCTCTCTCTCTCTCTCTCTCTCTCTCTCTCTCTCTCTCTCTCTCTCTCTCTCTGTGTGCGCGCGCGCGCGCGCGCGCGCGCGCGCGCGCGCGTGTGTGTGTGTGTGTGTGTGTGTGACCTGTGGACTTGTGTGTGTATGTTCCTGCCCGCACTTACGTGCACATGTCTGTTTGCATATATGTGTCTATATATGCGTTTCTGTGTTTATAGGGGCACAGGCGCGCGCGCATGCGCACGCGGGCGTGTGTGTGTGTGTGTGTGTGTGTGTGTGTGTGTGTGTGTGTGTGCGTGCGTGCGTGCGTGCGTGCGTGCGTGCGTGCGTGCGTGCGTGTGTGTGTGTGTGTGTGTGTGTGTGTGTGTGAACGCGTGTGTGCATGCCTGTGTGTGTGTGTGTGTGTGTGTGTGTGTGTGTGTGTGTGTGTGTGTGTGTGTGTGTGTGTGTGTGTGTGTGTGTGACCTGTGGGTTTGTGCGTGTATGTTCCTGCATGCACTTACGTGCGCATGTCTGTTTCCATATACGTGTGTATATATGCGTGTCTGTGTTTATAGGGGTACTGCGCGCGCTCTCATGTGTGTGTGCGTGTGTGTGTGTGTGTGTGGGGGGGGGGGGGGGGGGGGGCGCGCGCGTGTGTGCGTGCTTGTGTGTGTGTGTGTGTGTGTTGTTGTTGTTCCTCAGTTTAACGTCTTCTCACTAAAAGTGATAGCAGACGATGTGTTAATAGTGTTTGTGGTATGCGGTTGTGGTACGCGGATGTGTGCTTATGAAAAGAATGGTGGAGGGATTTGGGGGGGAAAGCGTGTACAACTTTGAATACTACTACTTTAAAAAAAAAAAAGCCTTAGATAAAACCAATAAAGAAAAATGCCAACTGGACTCTGTAAGAAACTTTGACTAACTAATCTAAGAAACGAATAATCATTCAACATTTTAGAGAGTGATGACGTCGATCTATCGGAAGTATTACCACCAGCCATGATAATCAAGTTCTTTGTTTGGGGCAATGGATTAACAAATGTGAAACACTTAGTGCATTTCCACACATACATCTAACATTTCTACTGAATTTTGTTTTCAGTGAATTTAAACGTAATCTGTGGATTAAGCTTCTTACATCTCTAGGTATATGAGTTAGATAAGTTTTTGCTGTTTTATTCTGTGTTCCAGAACTGTATGCAATACAGTTATGATAGTACTGAGATTCCCAGTTCTTTAGGACTGCTGGAAGCTTTTTTCAGTCTGTTTGTCAATTAAGGAATTGCATTCTGAAAGATCTAAAGGTATATTAAGTGAAGTTGTGCTTTCCCATATTTCTAGCTGCTCTTTTTGCTGCGTGATCAACCTTTTCATTTGGATACAATTCCACTGTGAGATGGTATCCAATAAAACGTAACAGTGATCCCTTTAAGTGATAAAAGGTGAATGACATGGTTAATTTCTAATATAATCTCAAGTCGAATTTTTTTAATTTTGGGCCTGGAGGGCACCCAGAACCGATCTGCTATCAGTACACACCAGAATTCGACAAGAATTTAGGGGGAAAATGTAAAATGAATTCCAAAGACATCAAAATGCAATAAGCTCTGCACTAAATATGGACAGATTTTTACCAAGATTATAGAGTTTCTCTACATTCAAATCTGGAATAATAAAAGCAGCACCTGCTATGTTATCGTCTAAAATTGAGCCATCAGTGAAAATCTTCATATAATTTCTGTAATTTTCATCTAGATGAATATTGACAAATTCTTTTAATATATAGGGGATCTCTTTTTTTTTTTGACATTTCATTGGAACTGATATCAAAAGAGGGTTTTTTGTTCCCACCCTGGGAATTGGTGAAAAGGATGGTTTAGAAGCAATGTTAGTGATTTTAGAGTCTATGTTTTGATTGGAAATATAAGACTTAATAGTTTTTAATGATTGGATTTCTCGCGCTCGTTTAGCAAAATCTACTTCAGATTTTAAAGATACCTCGTTTGTACAGAAATTATTCAAGGTAAGACTCTTTAAGTAGATTTTGAGGCAGATGCTTTTCTTAACTCTTCAAGAGGTAGTATTCCAGCTTCACTGTAAGTTCCTAAGTTAGATGCACGTGTGGGAACACCTAGATCAAGTTTATAAGCCTTGCAGTCAATACTTTGTAATTATTCAAAAAAGATATTGGGGCGCGCTAAAAAAGACTTCTTGGGCATACGTAAGCCGTGAACGCACGAGAGCCGTTGCTAGAGCAGTTAAAGTTGTTGTATCTTGTCCCCACTTTTGTTTAGTCACGATCTTCAGAAAGTTTAAACTTTTTCTTGCTTTGTTTGTAATATAGTCAATGTGATGATTCCAAGAAAGTTTAGAATGTATATATACACCTAAAAACTTTACAGATTTCACATGCTGTAAGATAGAACCATTTATAGTAAACACAGGAAGATTCTCTGGGTCGTACCCTGAATTGAATAGTATAATATTTTTTTTTCAACAGAAAGAGAAAGTTCATTTTCTAGTAGAAAACTATTGATTTTGTTTAGTTCGTGTTGATATTTGATGCGTATATAATTAAGTGATCGTGAGGGTGTGTTTCGCTTCATGGTAACATTCATCCATAAACAAAGTCGTCCGCGAATTGTGCCAATACAACATCTTTAGATAAATCTTTTGGTAAATCGGCCATTAGAAATATTAAACAAACATTGGCGAAATTACAGATCCTTGGGGGTAATCCCATTTCTAAACATCCTTGGGGTTGATATGTGTGTTCAATTCTTGTTTGAATTGATCTTTTTTCTAAAACAGTTTGAATATAATTATACATGTTACCGTTTATACCAATATTATTTAGTTTATACAAAAGTCTTTTATGTCTCACACGTTCGTA
>JADBJO010011482.1:40000-47500 GCA_016801955.1 Conus betulinus | reverse complement strand
TGTGTGCGTGTGTGCGTATGTGCCAGTATGAGCCAGGAGAGAGAGAGAGAGAGAGAGAGAGAGAGAGAGAGAGAGAGAGAGAGAGAGAGAGGCGGGAACCAGGTTGCAGCGGCGATTGCGAATGGTTCTGGGAGGAAAAAAGCAGAAAACAAAGAATCTTCCAGATTACAATAAGGGACCACCACCCTACCCCTCTCATTGGGGGGGGGGGGGGGGAGAGGCGGGGCTGAGAAGAAAAAGAGAAAGAGAGAAGAGAAGAGAAGAGAAGAAGAAGAAGAAGAAGAAGAGAGAGAGAGAGAGAGAGAGAGAGAGAGAGAGAGAGAGAGAGAGAGAGAGAGAGAGACGAACACACGAACGAACGAAAGAAGGGGGCCAGAAGGAAGGAAGAAAGGAATGCAGGAAAGAAGGAAAGAAAAATTCAAGACATCAGACAGTTTTCGACTCATAATGATTGTAGCGTCCGCTAATTGTTTTCTCTTGAGGTAGAAACTGAAAATAAATACAGCTTCTTTCCAAATCTTCAACTCGGGGGGGTGGGGGTGGGGGTGGAGTGGGGGGGTGGGGGTCTATCTAAAAGTGTATAACTGCGTCAAATCTCCAACGTAGAGAATGAAGGTTTCAAGAGTTCAGGGTGTGAAATGGAAATCCTGCCTCATGTCTTTAGGGGTCATGTGTCCATTATAAATGAGGAAAAAGTGACTTACAGAGCCACGGGGAGCAGAAAAGACACGTGCACATCACCAACTGCTGAACATTGACGATTATAAGGCTGTTGTGTTGTCGAATGACAAATAATGCATTCTTTTATCTCTTCCAGGTTGAAAAGCGACACCAGCAAAAACCAAGCAAACAAAAACGAGGCAAAAAATCCCATTGTGCAAAAAAACACAAGTTCTCGGGTCAGTACGCGCGCGCGCGCGCGCGCCCCACACCCCCCCCCCCCCCCCCCCCACACACACACACACACACACACACACACACACACACACACACACACCACACACATCACAGTATATATTTTTCATGGATCAAAGTCGTAAAGTTTACACAGATGTCCAACAAGCACCTGTTTCAGACTTTTGTTGCAATACTTTCACATACATATAGATACATCCAATCACATGTATACATTTAGACCTAAATGCACACGCATATAAACACGCATGCGCATACGTGTGTGTACACATCGCATTTTCTACTGGGGAAGAAATAGTGGATCACAAGCGTGCTTACCAGCATCAGAAACATTGTCAACAGGGTGTGGAGCAGACTATCTTCATATGACATATACTATATGGCTCATCGTTATAAAATCAAAATGCCAACATAGAAACATTGTCAACAGGGCGTAGAGCAGACTATCTTCGTATGACCTATACTATATGGCTCATCGTTATAAAATCAAAATGCCAACATTTACTTAAACACCAATTTTCACAGTTACACACACACACACACACACACACACACACACACACACACAACCAGACACACAACCACACACACTCACCCACGTACAATCACTCACCCACATGCGCACAAACGCGTACACACATACATTCAATTCCCCTCTGCCCCTGTGTATACACACTTACTTACATGAATTATTAAATTCCCATACAAACATTTCCTTCCATACCCTCTCACTTACTTTCATCCCCCCCCCCCCACACACACACACTCACAAATACAACAAGTGCATGTGCATATACTTTGAAATTACTGCATCGGCCTACTTGGAAGACGTCCCTCTTATTTTTTTTTTTTTTTTTTTTGTTTCATCAGTCCTCTTGAGCTGTCATTTTACTGCTACCATGGAGGTGGTGGGATGGAGGTGGGGAGGAAGGATGGAAGTTAGAATCTTCCACACACCATCCCTCACAATGTCACTGATGGGTTCATCATCACCAGTCTCCAAAGCTGCTCCTCCTGACAAAGCGTCGGGGAAAGTCACTGGCAATGAGTCCGAACCTTGATGGACTTCCCTGAACACACGGTCAGGTGACGCTGTGTGCCCATGGCCATCTTTGTCGTCACCTCTGGGCTGTTCTGGCACACTGTCTTGAGCACGGCCTGGATGGGACGATGTCTATCCTGATTCATCGGATGACCTGCCCCTGTGGCGTTGATCACCCCTCTGTTGTAGCCACTGTTGGGGACTGCGGACCTGAAACCTGGACTCTGTAGCTGCTCTTTCAGCTGGCCCTGTCCACCCAGTTGTCCTCTGGTTGTCCGCAGTGTCCAATCGACCCCTGACTGGTTGAATGGCAGGAAGAAGCTGCGGACAACCGGACGACAACTAGGCGGACACAGGGCCAGCATCATCGGATGACCTGCCCCTGTGGCGTTTATCGCCCCTCTGTGTAGCCACTGTTGGGGGCTGTGGACCTGAAACCTGGACTGGTCTGGTCTGTAGCTGTTCCTTCGGCGGCTGGCCCTGTCTGCCCGGTTGTCCTCCGGTTGTCCGCAGTGTCCAATCGACCCCCGACTGGTTGAATGGTGGGAAGAAACTTGGCAACGGTCAGCTGATCTACTGGATTTGAGAAGCGTCCAATGAATTTTGCTTGTGTCCCCATTTTCAATCTGAATTATCTTAAGGTCTAATAATTTGCAATAACGTTTTCCTTGGAAAGACCAAGCTGATATGATGGCTGGATGACGTTTTATATCATACGGTCTTTGTGTGTTTAGTTTGGTTAAGTCTTCAGTCATGTGGATGTTTGATTTATTTTGTTTTAGTAGTCGCCACTCGATGGGCAACACTGATGTAGCTGTGTTGAAAAGATGTCAGCTTCAGTTTTCTCTATAAAAAAAGTTCTACAACTTTCTCTTCTGTCTGTCTCTTCGGCTGTCTCTCGTCCTGAGTCTCTGGGTAGACTAGTAACTTTTATATTTTCCTTTGGACTGTACTGTTCAAGTGAGTTGCACATTTTTTTTTTTATTGCTTGAGTTCTTTTTTCAGCCAGCTAACGTCATCATGCAGGTTTGTGCAGCTTTTTTGATGTGATTATATGTTCTCTTCTTCAAGAGATCATTTTCTTTTTTCATATCAAATAATTCAGATAGATTTTTTTTTCAAGTTAGAGGCTTATCGATCATTTTGTTTCTTGCCATCATCCATCCCTTTTCCATTCTAGTCAGAAAAGTTGAGAGTGTTATAGTCGAGTCGCTGTTCTCCACTACGATGTCCCCTTGGTCCCCTTCTGTTTGATTTTTGCATCTTGGCGGTCGGTAAAGTTTGTTATTTTCTGTCGTTGTTGCTCCCGAATCCTTCTCCTTTTACTTGATGATTGGTCCCTACTGACATTTCCCTCGACTGGAACTTATGCTACCTGTGGACTGACAAAGGAGTCAGAGGCGCCTTCTTCACTGTGGCCTGGACTGCTGCTTGGTCTGTTGTTCCGTTTCTTTTGCTTTGATGGAGTTTTCTTTGGTGCCATTTTCGCATTGACCAGAGAGAGAGAGAGAGAGAGAGAGAGAGAGAGAGAGAGAGAGAGAGAGAGAGAGAGAGAGAGAGAGAGAGAGAGAGAGAGAGACAAACAAGCAAAAACACCAAATAAAACGGGAGATCGATGTTCCTTGGATACTGTCCAATTTGTCTTTGGCGAAAAGCTGGAAGATACACAAAATCAGTCATCACTAAAAACACCACTCTTTTTCCTTTTTTGCTTTTTTTTTTTTTTTTTTTTTTTTTTTTTTTTTACAAAAAAGTATCTATCCATTCTGAATAATCGAAGTGAGGTCTTCTTTCTGTGGGCATGAGCTAAAAAAAAATCAAACAAAATACATCATAATGCACATTTTCCTAAGTTGTGAATTCAAGCCAGAACTTGGAAGTTCACTCCATTTAGTCGGAGCCCTGGCTCGGCACGTCTTTCTCCGCCGGTGAACAGGTGTCAAGTCCTGTCTGTGCTATATCGCCGACCACTCTCTCAAGCAATTTTGTTACGAATCTGTTGATTTTGGCCCTCATTGATTGTGTTTCAGGCTGATAGAATGTATCAGAAAAGGCAAGAGCAGCACTGGGATCAGCATGAACCACAGACACTAGTCCTTGTATTTGTCAGTGAGGCCACACTGATCTATTACCTGAGGAATGTCTACTACCATTTGCCAGGTTTTTTTTTCCCCTATCATTGTATTCTCAAGGCATCGTTATTACATCTTCCAAGACTGTTGACTAATCTTCTGTTTCCCCTGGAATGGCTTGGTTGACTACAATCACCATAACCATTTTGGCTACTTTTCCTGACTGCAGGAAATGTTAGTTTCAAAACGGAGTGACTGGGGATGGAAAATGAAGCAAGACCGAGAAAGTGATGGCATTAGTTACATCCAAGGCATAGGCAAAGTACAAGACACAGGAAATGGTTTCATTATTTCTTTTGTTTGAAATTCATCATGGACTGGCTCGTCACACAGCTTCAGTATTGTGCATGCTTTGCCTTCCTTTGTTGTTAGTGTTATCCATGAAGGCTTTCAAATGGGGCATGTGGTATCCATACCCAATAGCTGCTGAACCTGCAAGGCCCATGGCTGTGTTTGAGTTTATTTTCATTGCCAATACAAATTGTATTGAAGGGATTCCATAGCTATGCATTTGCTTATATCAATTATGTTTGTTGCGTCTTCCTATAGCTTTGCTGAGAACCTCATGAGAAGCCATGGGAATACTTCTGCATCATTCACTGGACGTTATTTCGGACGCAATGTATCTTGAGGACTAGCTGTATCATCTTGTGCATAACTGGTCCATATGCAATCGCCAGATCGAGTCACACCACGTCATAGTCGCTCTTTTCTGTCTTAGGTCTTAATATGCTTCCCAAATCAACATGTCATGCTCCACATAGCCAGACACTCCTGGGATTCATCCTTTCTGGACTGACACATCCAAAGAAGTCTGTTCATGTTGTGTGAGGTATTTAGTCAGTATTGCCGCAATGACAGTGAAGAGAATTTACCCCACGATGTTCTGAAGCGATTCTGGTCTTAACTGTCTGATGACCCCCGGTTCTGTTCTTTAATATGTGCACTCCATCAGCTATTATCGACTGTTTATTGATTTTCAGTCTCCTCCAAGCTGGTTGTATAAGTCTGTGAATCACCTCAAGATATGTTTAATAAAGCATTTATAGTACTGATTAAGGTCAAGGCGAACATTCGGCTCCGGCATTCTTAATATAACTTGCTTTACATCATCCAGTGTTGGAAGCTTGCATTCAACCTTTTTTTTTTCCTTAAGCACTGCAGGCAGCACCAAGCCATGAATTTCAAGTGATGCTGTGCTTTAAGTGTTAGAATTAGTTCTGGGATTGCTTTTACAGAGATTCTATGTCCACTTTTAGTCTCCCGGAGTTGGGCTATTCAAATACTTTCCTGATAATTTCTGTTACTTTGCATTTGTTCACTGTGTCCCTGATCCTTACGTTTTCCATGGTCTCATTTTTGTGATGGTTTCTTCATCAGTAGAAGAGCTGCCGTCTTTGTCCTGACTAGAGTTGATTTTACTTTGCATCTGTGTGGTCAAAAATCTGCGTCATTTAATGTTTCCTTTGTGTCGTTGATGTCTAGTCATTTTTTTTTCTCAGTCCTCACACACTTATTGGAACCAATTTTCCTTCACAGTCATCATTGTTGGATAAATCCTTTAGGTTATAGTGCTGTGTGTTCCACCACCACCTCCATCACAACCACCACACCACCACCACTACCACACATCTCAGTCTTCCCGACAGGTTCAAGTTCCTTGTGTTGTCACATATCTTCTTCAATGTACTGCTTGTGATCCATGGCCTTGATTTGCCTCAGCCTATTCGAAACACCTCCATTACTGTGTTACTCTTTTATTTCTAAGGGATTTCACGTCTCCTTTTAACAGGTGTAAATGAGGCAAAAATGTTTTTCTTATGATCACTTTGGGTTGCTTAATTAAATTAAGATCTTTCACCTGGTCAAGACTGAAGTTAAGACAGGCGTACTTTACTCTCATACTGGTCTTCAACCATCCTCTAAAGTTCATCACAACAAGGTCCTGGTCACTCACAGGAATCTAGTCGGTCTATGGTGATACATGTTCAAAGTTATATATAGTTAAAGTGGCCTAACTGGTGCCAGACTTGTTCTGGTCCTTAACAGAAATACAGTCTGTCTGTCTGTGATGATAAATGTTCCAGTCCTTAATGGGAATATGGTCTGTCTGTCTTTGATGATAAATATTCTGGTCCTTAAGAGGAATATAGCCTGCCTGTCTGTAAAAATGTTCCGGTCCTTAACAGGAATATAGTTTGTCTGTGATGATCCTTAACACAATGTTTCCGATCTGTAACAGGAATACACTCTGTCTGTTATGATAAACGTTCCCGTCCTTAACAGGAATATAGGCTATCTGATATGATAAATGTTCCGGTCCTTAACAGGAATAAACTCTGTCTGTGATGATGAATGTTCCGATCCTTAACAGGAATACAGTTTCCTTTGATGATAAATGCTCCGGTCCTTAACAGGAATATAGTCTGTCTGACTGTGATGATAAAAATGTTCCGGTCCTTAACAGGATTACAGTCTGCTTGTCTGTGAAGATAAATATTCCGTCCTTAAGCGGGGTATAGTCTGTTTGTCTGTGATGATAAATGTTGCTTTAAGAGGAGTACAGTCTGTTTGTTTGTGAAAATTAATATTCCGGTCCTAAAGAGGAATATAGTCTGTCTGTGATGACAGATGTTCCAGTCCTTAACACGAATAAAATCTATATGTGATGATAAATGTTCTGGTCCTTAACAGGAATACAGTCTGTCTGAATGTGATGATAAATGTTCCGGTCCTTAACAGGAATATATTTGTCTGTGAAGATATATGTTCCAGTCCTAAACAATATTAAAGTCCTTCTGTCTGTGATGACAAATATTCCGGTTCTAACACGAATATAATCTGGCTGACTGTGATGATAAAATGTTCAAAAGACAAACACAAAGACGGACAGAAACAAATACAAATAACCTCGATTTAATTGAAATGAGGTTGAAAATAAAATAAAATGGGACAGGGAACAGTAAACAATAAACAAGTAGGGTAAATCTTGCTCCCATAAGAAAACCTAACACAGAGTAACTTTTATTCAAGACTGGCACAGCCTTTTAAACTTTAATATAGTCAGACAAATACGAAGACGAACAATCTGATAGTGGGGCAAAAACAAGCACAGGCCAACAAATCGTCATCATCAACACAATCACCATCATCATCATTATCATCATCTATTGATCTATTGCGCTTTTACCACGATAACCAAAGATCCATTTGTGAGTAAATCAATTCGCATACAAGTCAACAGTGCCCAGTTCAGGCTGAGAACTGATATTCTGGAGTTGCCCCTGAACATCTAGGATGTAGATGGTCCATAATCCTCAACAACGACGACACCAATAATAATAATGATATAATAATAACAATACTACTACTACTACTACTACTACTACCACCAACACCACCACCACCACC